>VRMD01001896.1:0-15067 GCA_009872375.1 Sminthurides bifidus | reverse complement strand
CCTCTCTTCTTGCCACTCTCAACAACTTCCATCCCAGCTCTCCGTCCTTCCTTCAGGAGTCCTTCGTTCATGCATTCAACTTACGTTACAAGTAACAACCTTATGTGCTCATCTTAGCATCATCTTCCTTCCAGTTCGTCTCATCTTCATCTTCTGTTAGCATGTGCATCAGAGAACGTGCCGTATGCCTCTGTTAGTCGAAGATGTTTCTGGAACATTCGGGAATACTAAGCCACTAAATCTATACTTTAGAGTACAAGTCTTTTTGCAATACACGTGTAACCAAGCGAATGGGTCAATAATCAATGCAAACGTCTGTTCTGATCCATCTTCAAGTACCTCACTCAAGTCCCAGTTTTGAGAATAGTTTCAAAAATCCCATTGGTGATAAGTCACCCTTGGAAGAACTTGGCCATCAATGCTTTGAAGGGTGCAAGGAAGAACTTGATTCGTTTACATAGCAACTACTTCCTGTGTACTTTGCTCCGAATTATTCCTGCGTTATTAATTCTAAACCTCAGGGGACAAACGTTTCCACCCGGCACAGTACACGCAGACTACATGAAAGTAACAGCATGTACCCGAAATAAAAAGAAGAAAGCCCTTCACATCTTCTAGTTTACTCCAGCCTACATACAAGCATACAGGATAAGATTTCGCAGAATTGCGAATCTCCTGTAGGTCTTTCGTCTTTGGTGAATGTTGAGAAAAATTCGCGGGAAAACGCTATACATAACTAAGCCGAGATAAAAGCTTTAGAGAACTTTCACCAAAATGGAAAGCCCTTTTGAAGGTCTGAATTCATTAGAACCATGTTTTTTCTCCCCTCTTCTTCTGCCTCGTGACCCTCCATTCTCTACACGTATGCTGCCCTAGTTTTAATACCATGTGAATGTGTCCCATACCATGGCCGACGCTCTCGTACGCCCAACCGAATTCCACAGAATGGAATCGAATCACAGATTCAATTGATTTCCTTCCTGGGAGCAATTTTCTCTTGTCATCTTTCCTCTGCTGGTTGAAAAGCATCGTCCCATTGTAAAAGCACGCTTCAAGGAAAATCCACCCTTTGTACGATTCTCAGAACTTCCATCCTCCGTCTCCTCTCTCTACTCTCCCTCTCTCAGCCTCTCTCTCCCGGTGCCTCGGCAATCAAATTATTCTTTCTCCGACAACCTTCTTGACCAGAGCTAGAGCTTGAACTTTATAAGTTTCGCCATTTTCGTCATACGTAATTCTGCGAAATAATTATAATCCTTCACCATTTCCTAGCCTCTTCCAGCTGAAATTCAATCCAATGGCCGTTACAGTTTCTTCCGTTGTCTTGGCCTCATGCTCGGAGATGACAACGCTGAAACTAGCATCTTGAAGCATACTTTCTCGCTTGGAGAACGCTTTTAAACCTTCCAAACAGCAGTAGATGGCGCCACTCCCCGATGTCTACCGCAGCGAAGCGCTTGCCCCCCTCAATACATTTGCAACCCTTGTTATCATACGCCGGCGCCATTAAAGAGGCGTGCTGTCGCTCTCCTCATCAGTTGCGCATGCTTAAATTCTGTGGTGCAAACTGCCGTAGCCCAGCCAGAGGTCGGAGTCTCCAGTTAATTGCGGGGTCAAATGATTTTACAAACCTAGATAACCTGAATGCGTCTTCCATGTTACTGTGACAAATATCGCATAATCTCATGGGGGAAGAGGAAAATCATGAACAAATTCCATAAGATAATTATGTATCAACTTAATGACACGTGTAATACTCTTTACGACTTCCCCTGAACTGGACAATTACCGCTACGATTACGACAAAAGTTAACCATCCTCATGTGTTTGATATATACCCAATGCGTGCAAGCTTTTTACGTTACGAAACATCATAACAAGGGTAATCAGCCTGGGAGAATTTGAACGACAATTTCGAAACACCCATTCCGTAGAGAAACATGGACTGCTCGCGAGCATAAATTTTCAGATTTCCACTCAGATAATGGAATTAAGTTCCTGGAAGCAAACTCCATTACTTTGCTTCAGACCGAGACTGCCATATGCCATTGCAGATGATGTGACAACATGTCGAACTTTCCAGTAGCATCTGTCCAAGTCCTATCACAGCAACTAAAGCTTTTAGAATAGAAATCCCGGACCTCTCTGCTCTACTGGACCGGAGGTGTAACATGCTTTTATTATGCAAGAGCCTGTTCAACTCTCCCTTCTCCATGTATCCGTTGTCATGCCATCAAAGTTCCAACTCCGGGTATCCTTCCCATCACCCATCATGCTTCAGAAACGTTGTTAAAAGGAAAGTTTCCAAGGAGAGAGAGGCAAATCATCATCCAATTTATTCATAAAAGCTAGTAAAACGCCTATATTAAACATGACCCTATTTCAAAACGAGTGAGAAATCAAGAGCAATCAGTTGTCAATCACCCAGGAACAATGAGCAATCAGTGCTGGTCGATGCTATAGTGAATTAATGCCATCAACTTCATGCAAATTCATCGAGGTGTAAACGCCAAGCCAGAGCTGTCAGCATAAACCACCCTTGTCAAAAGGCAGCAGGATATGGAAATTCACCGCACGAGATCTCATTTCGCACACCACCATTTCCACAAGGAAGGAGAGGTTCTCAAGACTGTGGCCAAAGGTTACGTAATTTTCCGCAATTATCAGCGATAATTGCCTCAGCTTAAAACAGGTGATATTCAGAAATCTCAATCAGTCAGTTAATTAACAGGGGGAAAAGCACCTGCAGCCGTAGAAATGCAAACCCATCATTCTTTACATTCGTTGCGAATGCCGACTGGTCGTGTACTTTTTCACCAACACATTTCCCCAGAAACCATGTGGAAAGTAGCGACCCTCCACTGGTGAACATTACATGCACACCTGCCTGAACTGAAGTGCTGAGAACGATGGTCCACAGGTAAGCATTCTAATTGTTGATACAGGTTTGTACAAGACTTGACCGAGGCAAACTGCCACTGCCAGTAACAGCTTAAAATGTGTGTTTATCAGGAGATAGGACGAATTCCTCGGAACTGCGATGAAAAATGATATGCTTGAGAGTAAAAGATTTGCAATTTTTTCTAGTTCTTGAGTTCACAGACTGGTATGAAGTTTCTGCCAGGACCAGTGGAAGTTTAGTGCACTGCAGTAGACTGTTTGCTTCGTAAACATGTTCCTCACCTTTTTACCTTGCAGATATGCACACTGCACTCTCACAGTCAGAATGAAGAATCAAAGGCTAGTAAAGCTGAGTCGGGAACCAAGTATAAATATGCGAAGAAAGACTATAATGCACATGGTCACAAGAGGATGTCGTCACCTCCCCTGCCAGATACCATATTAATCGCATAGCAGTTCTGAAGAATTCGCCAAGCCTCTCAACTTACTCGAACTAACAGGCGTGAGTAAAACGCATATTTTGTTAAAGCAGACTTATGAATTACAAGTGTCTGCTTATACTTGTACCCACGTAATGTCTTCGGAAGATGGATGGGTGAAAACAATGTCCGAGGCTAATTCATTGCAGGCAAGGAAAGAATAGATGTTGAAAGACATTCTAAATCATTTATAACGAGTGCTTCTTGTCGAGTTAATCGTTGTTAAGTCCATTAATGCCAATGTAATAAATAAGAGACGGCTGGCGGTCAAGGAGGGCAAGATCCATAACTAAAATCACAGAATGAAAAGCCAAATCAAAGCATATCATGGGAAAGTTGAGCCATCTGGGGGGTCAGAAGTGAGGATGGCCAGCGTCATATAAGAATGATGCAAGTCAAAGTAAGCGCAAGGGATTTCATCTAGACCCCGCCTTTCTTGTACTCCCGATTAATCTGTGCATGATCTAGATCGACGATCTGTTTTGCAGATTTTCTCAACAGAGAAATCAGTTCGTTCACAGTTCCTCCCGAAAACTGAGTTTTTGCTAGTTTCAGGCAATGGCCAGGGATGTCGAATCATCTCATGTCATGACTTGACTTTAGACCATCGAAATGTACGGCTTTTTATTACGAATATTTCTTTTTATTACTTACACATCGATTCTACCGGATTTCTAGCGAAATCTCTCAAACTCGGAAATAACTAAAGGAAGTTTGCCACGAGGAAGTGTCGTTAGCTGACGGAACCAGAAATTCAGCCCGGTTACAGCAACTTCCAGGAAAAGTTACCACTTGAATATCAGGCATTAGTGTTTCGATGACGACAACGGAATAGGAAGGAAGAGATTGATGACTTGTAAAATTAGATTTCTTAGAATTCCACGTGCTCACTTGGTTGAAAGCTCTAGAAATGGTTTACGATGGAACACCATGGATAGAAAGCGAGAGAGGCAGATCTAATCGTACACGGTTTCGGAAAAACACGCAAACAACCTCCGCTCTAGTGCTAAAGTTGCGTAGGCAGATGCTGCCACTACCCGCCTTTCTATTTATAGCTTTTAAAGATGAAATGATCTGCGGACGGAGTACGAGTCGTTTCCGTTGTCACCCCCACAAGCGGATCATCAGACACGCGCTTGACATTTTGCAGTCCCTTTATTGTGAAAGTAGGAAACGAGCTTACTTTGCAGGCAAAAGTAAAAGTGGATGTTGAAATGATTATCGCGATATGCATCTCAGTTTTACGAGATGTCAGCATTGCTAATGTCTTCGATGGATTTGGTAGAATGAACATGAGTGGAGACGAGTGGCTCTTCTTCCTGTCATGAATGTTTCGTCAACTCTTCTTCGGAATGACAATGACATGTGCACGGAGTAAATCAGGATGTTGGTGGTTAACGGAACAAATACCTCGTTTACAAGTCTGAAGTTGCAAACAAATGCAAGTGATCGTTACACGGCCGGTGGCATTTGCCACACTTCTATGAACATGTAACTCCATAAAAAAACTTGCCGTCAGCTGCTACTTTTCCAATCGTAATCTGTCTCTAATTAACTTTGCATGAGCGGCATTCAATCCTTTTTTCAGCTAACCACCGCGCATTAAAAGTTTATAAAAAACTACTTAATTACGGCAGCCTTCTGTAAAACAATATGCCCATGAACATCTCATTTACAAACCACAAAGGGCTCGAAAATCCAATACAGCAACTACCTTCTAAGCATACAATGTTATAACCAAATGGTGTCACCAACAGCTGTCAAAGCTGTAGAAATCAGTTACGCAGCTAATTGCCAATGTTACAGTGTCAGTATTCATCCTTCCCCACCCTTAAAGGAGCTCATTCATGAGCTCATTTCTCTCGCGGCTAAGGACCGTGGAATCCATTGTCTTCATCGGAGCCTGAGGGCTACGCTATCGACGCTATGACGAAGCGTGAAAGATTTTCTAAAACTTATGGCTTCCAGAGAAGAAGAGTCACAAACTTTCTGGCCAATATGTACAGTGTTTTCCTGCTCCCAATTCCAGTAATTTGTTGCCATCCCTTGGGGTTGAGCCCTCCTTGTAATGGCATTCTCCTTGAGTTCCTTGACTTCCTTGACCAGCAACTGAGAATTGGGTTAGGAGGACGGAAGACCTTTAGAGTTTCCTCCTCCAAAATTATACGCATTTATTCCTTCAGGTGGCCCCTGGTGAACGGAAACTTTGTCTGATCCGTGCAGGGTTGTTGGATGACCTCAAGGGTATTCGTAGAATTGTGCAACATTACCCATCCGCCGTACGCATACTTTTCGGTGTCAATAAACTTGTCATTGACTCAGTTCACGTACTGGATAATCCCATCGTCACCTCCCACACAGCCGAACTGTGTCTTAACAGGACCTGAACTTTCTCAGTATGTATGTAATGCATACAATGCCTTGGGCCTTGAATCAAGGAGAGAGGATCCTTCGATTCATAAAGTTTTGTCCTCCCATTCTCTGAATTTTCATCATCCCCACTCGGAGTTTTCCCTTCCGTGAAAACTCAATTACCGCATCTAAATCCTGGGAGGAGTATAACGAACTGAAGCCAATAACTTACAATTGTAAAAGAACTAACAGGAGTAGAAGGCCCTTTGGCCTTATTAGCCATGGGAGGCAAAGTTCACTGAATTCTTAGTCGTAAGCATACAGCTGTTTAAAACGACCCTCGAGTAACTCCAGTCCATCCCTTGCATTACCCCGTGTCCGAGAGATCCACCCCCGCCCTTGTTAAAAGCGGTACCCTTAAGGGACGAGTCCCATTGAAAACCAAGATTATTATACCTTCTTCCATCCCTTACGTTCTTTGAATGCCGGTGACTCCATAGATTACAGTTTTCTGCGTCCACTCCACAATCGCCTGCATGTGGGTTCTAGTCCAACTTGAAACCTTGAGTCCTTCGCGGAACCGGATCTCATCTCATTCATTCTCTCAGCATTCCACCCCCACGATTCTCTACGCCGGGTTCCTAAAAGCTAAGTTTAGCTAGAAACTAGATTTTGCAAGATTTAGAAGTTCTTCGAAACTTTGATTGAACAAATTACTATTAATATATAGACTCGAGTCCGGAGCTTGGCGACTATCATTCATTCATTCCTAGAGAGAATTTTGCTTGTTCGTGACAGAACAGTTAATGCATAAGCTTCACTTCGTTCCGCTTTAACATCTGGTTGACATGACCGTTTATCTTTCTTGCAGTTACTCATCCCGGATCAAGCATCATTTCGTAGAATTATCGATTCGATTAACGATTTCCACAACAGCCCATACTATCTGATTCGCCAGAATAGAACCAGAAATCTGATTTCTGTCATCAGTTCCTCCGAACGTTGAAAACAGTACCACACACTAGAACTAGATTCCATCACAATCAGAACAGTTGATCTAAACCAGAAGCTGGCGGGTCATCACTGGAATTCACTTTTAGCTTTCTTATTGTTCACTACAGTGACTCCATTAATAAAAGTTTCTAGAGAAATCCATGCAGACATGTCTCGGAAATCCTGTGGTTTGCGCATCACCGCAAACTTGATGATGAGTCTATATTTNGATGAGTCTATATTTAAGGAGTACTTTGGAACTACGAGTCAGACACAGATAAGGTGGAATTTCATTCAGTGAGCAAGAGAGAACCGTCTAGAAGAAGCATTAAAGATTGTGCAAAATATTTTTGATTGGTCCACGTCCACGAATCATAAGTACAGCGCCACGCTTTGTAATTATAACAGTAATTTCATGTGGATGAATGAACTTTTTCGTACCTACGTGCAAACCAAGTACCATTATAGGCCTGACTTCCCAGTAAGTAGAGAAAATGATCACGCAAGTCAGCTTACAATTAAACTGTAATGAACGCAAAGCAAGGTCAGCAAAGCAATCCAAAACTGACTCTTCCGTCCAAGCGCTTCTGAAGAGCATAAGGCTCATTTGGTACGCATCGTACCTGTTTTGCGTTCGTAACCAGAAGAAGTTTAAAGCAATTCTTCAGAACTTGTCAAGTAAGACATCCTGACGAACCAGAATCGCCTTTGCAGATCGTTTCGATTACGCTTGGGATGTCCTCATTGGCTAGCGGCTGTGTCAGTGCCTTTGTGCTTAGTGCTAGCTAGATGAAGTTCTTCAGAACTTAAAATCCGATATGCCATGGTAGTTTGAACGGAATCAGCAATAAATCGCATGGTACATCCTTCTTCCATGCCACGTTGCCGACTTCAAACTCCGAAGTCTTAAGAACATTTGCCGCCATATATGAGCAAAAAAGCTGAAAATCTCATTCGAATGTAGTTTACAAGCTCGATTTGTTAATGTGCAGTGTCCAGCCTCAGTTCTTCAGCCAATGGTAGCTGCAGATTTGATTATCAATGTCATGGTTATGCAATTGGAGCTTACGATGCGAATTCTTAGCTAATCTACGTTAGCAATGTAGTACCAATGTTCCAGCGCTAAATTGCATGCTCGCTCCTCTGCCCTGTTACATAATGAATGGTGCTGATTACATGCCTATATCCCAGTGCACGCAAAATCAAATAGCATAAAATCAACTTGACAGCCGATCGGCCAACCCGATGCTTGGGTTTTGTTTATAGCACTTATGTTACGTAACTCTGCAATCACCGTCCACTCGGAACAAGTTCCAGTGCCATTATCACCATTGCATAACAAAATTCTCGAGAAACTTCAGCTCAAGATTATTATTCAAAGCGATTTTCCTTGGATTCAAAGCCCTCCATTTTTTCAGAAAGCATCGCTTAAAACTGAGAGTAGCAATTACAGCCGAATCCAATCCGAATTTTGCGTTATCTAAAGTGCATTAATTCAAGAAACAGTTTCCTTTGAAACTCACGTCCTTGTACGTTCCTGCTACCCCTTTTTGATTTGTTGATTCTCTCATCAAGCCTTCATTTCTATTCAGTTTGCATTCATCGTCAGCATCATGTAACTAACGCATCATTAAAACCTAATGTACGTGAAAACGTACTCAGGTGTACATACTACCGTTGAATCAACCTACCACACTTTTCACTTAAGGTCGCATGGACGTACATAATTTGACAGCTTCCGATTCGATTGCCTTGGCTCCAAAGCTCTAAATTCTTGACAGTCACCATCTTCACTTTTTGTTGACTCCCTATAGTCAAGCTAATTGGTAATCCCAAGGCATAGGCAATGCGCACGTTAACTCAGCCATTGGAATTTAATCAATGCGCCTTTGCCTCCCATCACTCATCTGGGGTTACCCATACTTTGAGGATGCGCAAAAGAACTGCTCGTACGTGCTAATACAAACGGTGATTACATTCTCCCAATCAAAACAAAAAGTCAATACTGTTTCACAGAAACTTAAAGAAAACAAGTCAAATCTATACCCGTGGAAATTCACCGTTTCTGAGAACAAATCCTTAGTCAATCAGTCAGACGTCATTCCAAACATATGATTGAGTCGAGCATCTTCCTTGCAAATTATATGCAACGAGAGAAAAAGCAGCTGGTTTTCGATCATGCACACGTTATCTCTCCCTCTAGACGGTAGTTTCACATGCAAAATTCAATCGAAGTGCCAATGCAAGATCAGCGATTGGATTACATGCATTTGAACTACTTCTGTTCTGTATACAACGGTCCGACCGGCGTGAAAACCCAAGTTACAATCGCAAAAGCTGAGTAAGGACGGAAATCCGTACACGTGTTGGAGATTGTAATCAGGGAATCGATATCGCTACCAAAAGGTCGGTAGCGGTAGCGGTTTAGGTCGGTAGCGGAAAATTCCGCTACCAGAGAACCTGGTAGCGGCAGCGGTAGCGGTAGCGGCCAGCCTGGTAGCGGTAGCGGTAGCGGTTTCCAGACACCGGTAGCGGTAGCGGTAGCGGTGGTAGCGGTTATTTAAAATTTTCGATTTTGAATTCAAGCCTTGGCTATCATTGCCAACGCTAAATTTAATTGACAAGGACGTGATTTGACTACATTGAATCACAGCAATTTACAGTCAAAATTGCAACAGCAGAAATTATATATAACAGGAATGTAAAAAGCTTGCGGATTTTAAGATTTAGATTTAGGATCAGTTTTCAGCCATGACTTTAGGCAAAGCACGTAGCGTAGAGTTTCTGGCTTCATACGCATTCTTCGACAAGTTAAAACGTCTGGTCCACCCGAAAATTTATTTTCAATTGGAACACTTGTCGGTGAAACGCACAGAATAGCTTTGGCAAATTGGCTCAGCTCACGAAATCTGCCCGAATTGACCTGGTTAAAAACACAAGCACAGTTCTGAGGTGACCTGTAAGAATTTCAAAATGCAATTGATTTTGTCTGTGTTTGTCAATGAGATGAAAATGCATGTGTACCTGCCACCACTTAAGCACGGCTTCAGCACCTCCATCTAATTTTACTACGCCCTCTGACAAGTACAAGTCTAGGTCATCACGTGAAGCCACTTTAGTTTTCTTCATGAAATTTCCAACCATATCCATGGCAGTTCCGACGCTGCTTGTGTCTTCTTCTTCGGCGGTTGTTGCTTTAGGCTTGAAATAAGTCTTCCACATTTTCTTAACTAATCTAGTACCAAAAGACATAAACATGAAACATTCACTGGAAAGTTTTTGCGTGGCAGACCTTCAACTCACGGTTTTAATTGAATTTACTCTTACTTTTCACTGTCTTTTTTTACTTCGGCCATGTCAACGGTATCATACCATGCCAACTTGCAGCGAGGGTCGAGGACAATGCCGGCTCTTTGGACAAGCGTTGCTGTTTTTGGCAGATAAGCGTCAAGTTTGTCCACAGCTTTCAAATACGCACTACGAAATGGCTCTGGTTCCTAATAGTTTTATTGCAATATTAGTGTGGTCGAATCTGTATTTTCATAACCGAACACGTAATTGGGTACTTACGTTTTCGAATTCAGCAATGCTCTGGTAGAGAAACACGAAAGAAGAGACCCCATCCGCAGCAAGTGGAACGTTTATTCTTGACAAGGAGTTAGTTGCAGTTGAAAACGGCTGGAATGCAACAAACTTTTTGTGATAAAGGTTAAAAGGATAGCATAAGAATCACTGCAAAATGAAGCTTGCCTTTAAGAAATCATGCAATTTAGCAATAATGGACCATTCATTCTTAGTCAGTTGCAGAGCTTTCAGTTCTTCATTTGTCAAGCACAGATAATCCAATCCCTAAAAAACGGCATGTGTTAAATTCTTGACCGCAAAAGCATGCAAGTAGCATCTTGAATGAAAAAATCTTTAAATCAGATATACTTCTTTTAAGGCCAGAGCTCGCTCAATCATTGCCTTGGTCGAGTTCCAACGTATCTTCATATCCAGAACAGGCTGGAGATATTTAGTTTTCTGACTTGAGCAAAAAGATTCTAACTTTTCCCTCAAAAGGGTTGACGCTCTTACTTGTTTCACTAACTTGCGCAACTGAAAACAATCCAGTATCATAATTGTGCAAAACACGAAAAGTCTTGGAAGCTACATTATTTAACTCGTAAAATATTCACATGATGCATTTACCTTGCAATACAACGAATCAAACTCTGAAGACTTGACCGGTGTTTCTGACTCTTCTTCAGAATCTGGGTCATCGGGATCCGAACCGTATTCTTCATAATCACGGTGATGGTCGTCTGCACAATTTTTTTTTATCACACTAAGAGCATTTTGAACAGAAATATTCATGATGTGAGCCACGCAGCGCACATGGTTGTCCATCATGGAAGCGTCCAGCTTCTGTAAGTAAACGAAAGAATGCGACAATTTCACATTGTTTCGTGTTTAAATCCTAGGAAGTCTGCAGCTATGGTGTTAAAAACGAACGTACCTCGAGCTTAAATTTAGCTTTCAAGTATCTCATCATTGTCACATTGTTCGAGGCATTGTCTGTTGTGATGGCAACAACTTTACCCAGTATGTTGAAATCTTTCAGTATTTCAAATACTGTTTCACCAAGAGAATCTCCTGTGTGCTTGCCACGCAAAATTGCAAAATCTAAAACTTCAGTCTTCATTTTCCATTCATCATCTATGTATGTAGCGAGAATTCCCATGAAGTTAGCGTAAGTACTGCTGCGCCAGCAATCAAGCACGATCCCCAGGTACTGCACTGCCTGTGATAGATAGCTAATTAGTGTATTTTAGTCACTTCACTAGGATCGTCAGATGATCATAATCGCTACTATTCCAAGTTACTTACATCAAGTCTGGTTTTAAGTGCCTCTTTTTCTCTTTCGAATGTCTTGCGGATAAGTGTAACTAAAGATTCAGCATTTGGCATCTTGATTTCCTCTGGCCTCCCTTGCATCCAACCTTGCTTGAAATCATCCGATTCGACCACCGAGAAGGACTGGTTGGTTTTTATAATAAATGCAATCAAGTGGTCGTTGAACTTGTCTTGAGTCAGCTAAGCAGGACACACACTATTGATTGTTTCTCTCTCATCAATTCATCAGGATTAAGTTTTAGAAATACTTATACGAACTGTGGTCACTGACCTTGTCCCGACGAACCAGGTGTTTTGCGAGCGGATTATCGTCATACCGAGTTGATTGGGACGTAGAAGGTTTAGGTTCTCCAGATACTGTGCGATTTGGGTGAGCCGATTTCATGTGCTTCTTCAAATTGAAATTCGTTGTAGTATTATGAGCCAAGACTATGTTACTACATAAAAACAGTTTCATTCAAATCTATATTAAATGCGCATTGGTTGCAAGTTTATGATAACGTCTGTTTAAAAATTGCAGTTATGAACCGAATCTTACCAAAATTTGCATTTGAATTTGTCCTTTTCTTCATTGAACAAAAAACACTTGTACACATCCACTCTGAATTTGTCAAATGAATCTGCTGGCTTGTATTCTCCTGCCTTAGAACCAGAACTTTTATGCTGATTATCTTGTCCATCTTTACCACTGTCTTTAGTAAGATCAACCTCCTCCATCTTGAGACAATTATAATATTTAAATTCCTGACTATTCTAACTCAATTCAGGTATCAAGATCAGCGAATATTTCGAATAGAAACTGTTTTGTATCCAACACTGCTAAATTTTCAACGCAAGATTTCAAACTGAGTTTCTTTAGCTATTGGTGACTGGTGACTCAGTCAATAAGTAAAAATGAAACAGTGAAATGAAATGTTCATGACGGTTTTAATGCTCCAGTGACGTAGTCCATGACTGATTTACAGGTAATGCCATGATAATGTAAGTTATGTGGTGCAAACCGTCCGAACTACCGATTAATGTTAGGCCGTACATGCTCCATTGGAATTTGCTATGATTGCGGGTGACGCCACGCCGCCATTATTTATATGCTGCATGTTGGAATGAGAGCCAATGAAAACGTTCTTGTAGCTCTAGATGCTCTAGAGCTACTATCCTCTCTCCATTCTACTTTTCCATATGCGTACAGCTACCGACCCTGGTAGCGGTTCCCATTGTTATGGTAGCGGTAGCGGTAGCGGTAGCGAAGAGGCTGGTAGCGGTAGCGGTAGCGGTAGCGTCAGACCGCTACCAGGGTCGGTAGCGGTAGCGATTCGCTCCCGCTACCGCTACCGCTATTTCGCTACCGTAGCGGAGCGATCTCGATTCCCTAGATTGAATCAGTGAAAAACTTTCGCGAAAGTCCACAGTCCCTGGCATTGCGTCACAATCAAGAAAAATTCCAAACCGGTGGTGAAGTCACTGGCTGTAACTACGGCGTAAAAAGTCATACTTCGGAAACACATCCAGTGTTCAAACTTGCGTACTTAGCGAAAATCTAAATCCGTGGCGGGATGTGTGCTTCAATCTCAAAGCTGACAAGCGCAAGATGCATTCTATCGCATATCACCAAACTACGGCCTACTTACACAGAAAAAGGTTTTAGTGGTTGCAATTAGCATGTTGTTCTAGCGAAAGCCGTTGAGAAACTACCCTTTCTCATGAACACTGTTCCTTGACCACGATCGACTTTCCACCGGTTTATGCGACAATTCATCAGAATGTTTTCTCCTTCCGCTGAATTCGGTATGTAACGGTTTGTCTAATTCCTCGTTAGCGAACCTTATTAGGTCACTTTCAAATGCAGTTAAGCCTCCTGTCCCTACCAGCATCCAAGCGACGAAGCCGCCGCTACTTTTATTCCTGGTTACCTATAACTGTAACGACGCTGCGCTGCGCTTCTGAGCATGCGTACTATTCGCGGGAACTTCTTGTGCAAAGCATGCTAAATAGTGCAGAAATAATGCAGAGCAAAGGTCTGAAGCCTCGTCCTTCAATCACTTATGTAGTAGCACTAGAATTGACAATAGACTTGGGTTCCTGTGTACAGGCTTTGAAGAACAAGCTGTTAGTTTTTAGTGAGGGATGATAGCATAGCAGTTCTTGGGAAAAGCTTATTTGATTTTTGTTTTGCCCATCGTCATGTGGTTCGCCATCAGCTTGAGAGGATCTCTCGCGAGCATCCTGACTGCAGTACGCAGATGTTTATAAAGTGTAGAGAGGAGATTTTCTCCTTCCATTCGTAACCCAGCTCGCAAGGAAGCAACAGCTCGTGGACGTACCTACCGCTTGGTGAATCACACGTGCAGATACAAGTGACTGTGACTATCTTTTAAGATTTGTGAGAGTTCCCAATTGAGAGTGACTCTTGTTTTTAAACAGTGTCAGTACTTTCCTCATTCAGAGTGTCAACTTCCACGTGGAATCTTCCAGACATAAGGTCAAAATGGTGTTGAACTTGAAGAAACATCTGAGTATCAGAATGCCGTCACAGTTCTTTTTCGCTGACAAGAAATCAGAAGCGCGGGAACGCTTAATTCTTGACCACGATCCAGACTACGATGACCTGCGGACAAAGCCACAGAGTGAGCGCCGCAGTGAACGCGGCATCGACGGCGAACTCATGTCCCGCGGCATGGTTCAGTTCCTAGAAGACGCTGCGATCAAAGTTCCAAGCAACAGTCAGAATACGCTGGGAGTGCCCAACCCCTTGACTGATGGCAGTCAGCCAGCGCAGGCTACAGTGCACACTACCCCTTGTTCAGGACCGCTCAGACGCTGTGGCAGTGATGGCAGTAGCAGCAGCCACATTAGAGTCAGTTCTTCTTCTAGTGTAATTAGTCCTGACAGTACAAGTGTCAGTTCCTTTGCCCGGCCACGCTGTGATATTCACTGCAGCTGCGGAAGCTGTGATTTCGTAACGGTGAAGAAATCAAGAACTTATAATCTCAACTCCGGTGGCGAAGTGCTCGTCAACGGCTACGACTTGAACGGCAGTAGTCGCTTTTTAGCTGCCGCTCGTCTAAACACCGACCCTGAGACACAGGTCACCGTTGTGTTCGAGGACCCTCGGCCCATCCCTGAAACTCGCCAGGTGAGGGTCACCGTCCTTGTGGACACCCGACCCTCCGAGTACCGCAACCAAGTCTACAAGTTCAATCTAAGTCAGCTCAAGGAATCCGGCTGGTATTACGACAACATTAACTACAAGGTAAGCATCTTTGTCTTTGACTTCAAACCTCTAGAATTTTCTCCTACTCTTCATTGTCACTGGGGTCAAGATACAAACTGCATGTGCTCGAATTAGGCATTCAAGCCTTCGTAGACTGACTCTTGGTCAAATGACAAGGTGTTAGGCAACAATCACTCTTATGAAACTTGAGTCATACCCCTTGCCTCGAAACAAA
>VRMD01001895.1:0-15073 GCA_009872375.1 Sminthurides bifidus | reverse complement strand
TGCCCAGCAGAGAGGGACTTTGCGCTTCTATTCATCGGGGCTCTGATTCTGGATTGTTGCAGCTTCATAGAAACGGGCAAGTAATAATAATATGAGAGCTGGATGGACCGATGGACACAAGAGAGAAGTACTGCAGGTACGGAAGGAACATAAAAAAACATTCCTGCTGATAAGAGCTAATCCAGGAGGAAGACACTCTCACGGTTGTAAGATGCTCTCGCTTGGAATATACTGCGCAAATTAGCATGGAACAGGGACGACTTAGTCTTAGACGGCGGTTTTGGCAAGATTTGATGATGATACTTGATTTGCGACGGAAGAATTTCAAGGGGGGAGGGGTGCCGGCAAGGGATGGAAGTAAGGGTGGGTTGGGATAATTATTAGAGAGAATTCCAGAAAAATGAGCCGTTCTCATACTACTTGGAGCAGAACTTGCATGGGATTTAAATTAAGTTTCTCACAGTCTGGAATCATTGGCAACGGAGCTGGGCAAGTTCTGGATAGGAGACGGGATGAATTATGAGAACAGGTGTAATTGCATGTCCGAGGTACGTTTCCAAGGCGATAATCATGTGAACTATGGTTTTTGTAAGGCTTCATGGTGGTTGTGTAGGGCCAGTTCAGGGTGTAGGTCTATTATGTGGTCCGGTAATTAGAGTGGATAGAACATCCTGACTTTGTTGCATAACTTTGATTGTTATTAGCATAGGAGGTGCTCGCATGAAAGGTTAGAGTGAAGCAACTTTTTTCCGTTGGACGCCGAGCTTGGGTGCAGGATCGACTGGGAGTGAGATGGGAAGGGAAATGCACAGGATACATTAGCAGTCACCAAGGACCCTGTTTCAAGGTTTGAAGCGCCTTTATCGCCTCTTCCTTCTTCCTACTCGTGACTAAAGGTTGTGCTCCATCTCCATATGTAATGGGGCTTCAAGTCACTCAAGGTTTCCGAATATGGCATTTGGTTGTCATTCTATGTGACAATTAGAACCTGGGGCCTACGGCAGTTCTGGTATAGCGTTCGTAACAGGTCAAAGAGAGTGCAGAGGGGTAGAAATGTAACATGTACGATTTTAATGGCTCTTTTGCTCAATCAAGGATGTCATGTTTGTGAGATTTTAATACACATAAAAATGTTTGTATAGTGGTGATCGTTTGCAATTAAATGTGCTGAAGGTTGTGCAGAATGCGAGACGAAATTTAGGAGGGAGCAAATTTTTGCAAACGATCTGGCAGACGCCGTCCCTTGGCACATAGCTACATCTAGGCAAACGGGAACAAAGGAACTGGGTCTGCCGATTGGGGGAGTAGATGGCGCTCAGCTGAGTCATTTCAAACTCGTAGTTTTCGTTTTTTACCGAGACTTGAATCTGCAAAGGAGTGAAACTTCAGGAAGTGGACGGTCTACTTACAGAATTGTTGGAATGCAATTCATTTGAAATTCTGACGTTTAGGCAATCGAAATTGATAAGGTATTCGGAAAACTGGTGTGCCGTTTCTTTAGTACAATATATATGAAGTGCCGGTGGTGTAGGATGAGCTCGCAGATAGGCTTAATTAGATTAGAATGCCTGCGTAATTGATTAATGCAACCTGTACGGTGCTACGCAAATTGGTTTGCGAAGCGTAGAAATGTTTGATCATTTTATGAAAGTGTATTACTTATTGAAGGAAGTTTTCGAGGTAGGAATGCGAGGAATTCATCAAGTCGATTTTGTATTAGTTCTCATCAACTGGGTCGGCTTGGCTTATGAAAACGTGAAAAATACACAGCTTTGCTTTGAGCAGTGCTGGACAAGGAATCTCATATTTGCAAAATACCGAGTGAGAGTTTTGCGGCATCTTATTTCACTGAAGATGACATGGCGATCGAACAGCGGCCTGGTCTGAACAAAGTAATGTTATCTGATCAGAGCTAATTTGGAAGTGAGAGAGGCCTGTTGAGAAATAGGCAATGAGACAGCGGATAACTAATAATATTTTGTGATGGAAAGACCGCCCTGCCGGAAGATACTACAAGATGTAATTACAAAGTTATTTGCTCCAATCCTGAAAGACAAGGATGAAGAACGGAAGAGAGGATTGGGATTGGGTGGAAGGCGGAGGAAATACCGTGGGAAATATTCAAAGCATGCACAGAATCTTCTCGTTTTTCATGTCGTTCTAAGACTTTGTCCGTGTTCCGGTTCAATTATTAATTTGGTCATAGATTCCCGTTGGTCCCAGTCTCGTAACTTCTATTTATCATCAGGTCACTGAATTATTAGCCATTTTGAAATTGCGTGGCATGTATTACTGGCAAAGTTGTCTACCCCGGGACGAGGTTCTTCTGGCGGTGAAATTGGATCAGCCACTTTGGGAATTGCGTTCCTCCCGGCTTTCAATCCAGGATTGATTTCCTTTCTGCTCTTAAATTTCGCAATATGCTCCTGCATGTACTTCCACTCTGTCCTCAATGCGTTAGGAGGCATCATTTGATTTCTTTGTGTTATTAAATCTTAAGCTAACATTTCAAATTAGATAGTTCTGGGAAACGTCCCCTGCTCTAACCAAAGCTCGGCCCAAAGAAAATCGATAAATCTTGAACGTGTTTATGGTGACCGCAGTTTCGAAGCTGAGCTAAGCTGCTGAGCTCATTCTGGGGGTGAATGAAGCAACTTTGCAAGTCTTGTTTACACATGGAAAATGTATAAAGTTGGTACTGGACTTTACTGGACTCCAGCTTACCTGCCTGCATACCAAGTCTCGTTGGCAGCAACCAAAAGAAAAGTAAGGAAAGATGACAAGAATAAGACCATCCTTATATGCTCATGGACACGTGCTAATATTGTTGAGATTAGTGTGAAGCTTACTTGTTACCGAAGTTGAGGTTCCTAGATGAGCAATATACGTGTTATTGTCGTTGAGAAAATCAAATTAGAATCGTCCGCAAGAAAGACTGATGCGGATGACTTACAAGTTGTGAACCAACCACATGGGCTTAAGCGTCAGGTTTCTTCGAATCAAAGGCTTCTTACCTTGGGCTACGATGTGGTAGCATAACTTTTAATCAGCGAAGATGGACGCGTGGTTGCTCCGTTTGCCCAGGATGAGAACTCATTCGTACATCAGCGTACAGTTGCCCATCTGCTGCCGCCTGGGAAAATCGGGAGCATTAATGTTTTCTCAAAGCTGGTCAGTTGAAACCTTTTAGTAGCTGCTGTCCATTAATGCATACTACTGAAGCTTAGTGCAGGAGCTTAAGAATGATTTCGTAATGCCTGTTCATGGTGACCACACCTCATATGTGGCCCTTGCGGCAGTAGATAAACCTAAATGTGTATATTGGCCTGGAGTCACGTCCGTCCATTTGACGCCGGTGATTGACTGAGCGCAGTGATAATTGAAGGTTTTTGCAGAGTTTCCGAATTGTGATAAACTCTCTTGGATAGCACTGATGGCTTGGAAAAGTGTATGCATTTCTTTGTAATTTTTATCCATCAAGATGTACATTTATTTTGCGAGTAGTGGCGACTTGTTTCGTTCCTAAGAACATTGGATGTGAGAGGATGCGAGTGAGAGCAGTTTGCTTTCACATGTGTTCTGTTTACCGGTCTTACTGGAGTACTACGAAAAGCTTATGCTGTGTTACCACGTATGAAAGCTGGACAGGAAGCTTGTGATAGTACAGAGAAGATAAAGTACGAAAGAAGCATACTAAACGTTATGACTGCAGCACTGGAAGGAGTGTAAAGGCACAGACTACTGCTACTGACCTCCAGTTCCTGAGCCATTAGCCAATGATAAAGGGGTGGGTCGATGTACGGATTCAGTCGCAGGAGATACGTGTTGTTAGTTGATTTAATTAGGGCGACGCAGGGTGAATGTTACGGCGGTTCATGGTAGCGGATACCATTTAATGGGTAGCTGGGACAAGAAATGGAGTTGAGACTGAGCTGAAGCTGTGGGTGAGTGAGTTTAAAAGTAGTTGTTTGGAAAGTTTTGCGGGACGCGATAAGAAAGTGGAGTGAAAAAAGTTGAATTAGTTTGTTTTTAAGGACGTCTTTGTTTCATTAGATTCTATTTGTCCGGTGGTAGGGACGGGATTCTAAATAAAGTAATTATATGGACAATCAAGTCTGGGCAAGTATTTATGGTAAGGAGATTTCCTTGGATGTAACGCGAATTGCACGACTTGTCTGTATTGGAGGAGGAGAGGGAAGAATGAAGGCGTAATTGAATAGGAAAGTTGTTAACAAACAATTGACACAGTGGATAAGAACGAACTGCCGCGTGAGGGAACAAAGAAAGAGCGATGATTTTCATTAACTGGTGTGTGCAAAGCTGGCTTTGATGAATCAAGAGCCGAAGGCGAAGTAAGTTTTGCGTTATCTGCGCCATAGTGCTAAATGTGCGGTTCGTTTTTAAGTCGGCTTTAAGTAAGTCGTGACGAGGGAGAAGTACGTAAAGGAAGAGCTAACAAGGGACTGGGATTCTTGTCGGGGATCTCGGGTCACGTCAATAGCATACGTATTGCTGATTCTGGCTGGGCTAGTGAAAGTGGATTTGGCCGAAGGTTTACACAAGATTTAATTCATTTATTAGATACCAATTTATTTGTGCGGGAGCTTAGCACTAAATAGCAGTCCGGTTGTTTCAAGGAGGGAAAAGTGGATGTAAAGTACAGATTTTCTCAAGCATGGATTATGACTCGGTGGATCGGTGAAAGTGGATCAAGTCTACCTGGTTGCTAGCTCAAATCCCAGCTCGAAACCATGTCGGACGAGCGAGAAGGGGGCTCGAGAAGAAGTGAGAGACGGAAGAAAAACAGTACTCGAGGCTCATTAGTAGGCAAGACTGGACCTGGACTCAATGACCCATCCTATCACTTGAATCCAAATAATCAACAACAAAGTTGCTCCAAGGAGAAAGTTTCCGCGGAAAATTCCTGGGCCGCCGCCCTCCAAAGCCCAGAAGCGATCGAATATATGACAGCATTCGTAATCTTTAGCTCGGTCGTCACGATGATCCTCACTATTTTGAACATGCACTGGGGTCCGTTTTCGGGCAGCTACAGCACCTGAGTGCGAATCTGCTACTACTACAACAAGTGTGCAAGTTTCGTCCAACTCCTCCCTGCTAACCCCTCCCTTCTCGGAAGACTTTTGGCCCTGGGAGTGAGAATTTCTTTTTCCCTTGCCCTACATTGATAATAACAGTAACAATAATAATCCTCATCTGGGTTCATGGCAGCAAATCAAGGCGGCTGTTTGAGCTGTACACACCGTGAGGGCAATTTGTTCGTGAGATTGAGATAGAAAATCACCCCGGTGCCTTCCACCATGTCCTTCGCACTAGTGGCCGTGAAAGTATGTGTGGCGCTCTGTGTCCTGAGCTGGTACTCCAGCGGAGTCCTCAAGTTAATGGATAGCTACTTCAGGAACGAGTTCACAAAGTACTTAAAAAAGGATTTGGAATCAAAGGGAAATTATCCGCGTAGTTTTGGATTAGGATCCTCCAGGGCTGCTGTCGTGGGAAGCGGCATGGACTTTGTGCGAGACTCGAGTCCGTCCCGCAGGAGGCAAGCACATGGCAAAGTTGCCGAGCAATCACAAGTACCATTGCCGGACATGATTGGATACAGGTACCCGGATGATGAATATGGCCATTCAGCAAAACAACTACCGGAACACTACCACGACATGGATGAACAACACTCTCTCGCCCACCATCGCTACTATTTTGACGAGGTATTTTATCTACCGCACAGTCATTTTCGCCCGCTTCACATTCCGCTTCCTCATCTCGTCCCCCCGTTTGCAATCTTTTTCCCATCCGCAACCCCGTCTGCACTTGATGCTTCGTACGTGCCCTGTGATGGACCTTGGTCCTTCACTGAGAGCAACTTTTGGAAATGTTGTAGTAAAGACGGAGGAATTGGGACTACGAAAAGCTCTACTGCAGCACATCTTTTAGTACTTATATTCCAACCGTCAGCTATTAATGACTGTTACAAACTAAAAGACTTTTACCGCTTTCACTCTCAGATCAGGTAGCAGTCACATGCTTAACCCACGCTCGCAGGGTCTGCCATCACCTGCCTGCAATCAAGTACAGTAGTTAGGTACATGGAGGCAATAAAATTCAGACGGTAGGTTCACAGTTGCGGAAATACTGCGTCAAAACCCATATGCCTCGGGACTCCGTACGGTTTCTAGGAATGTTTTTAACGGTCTCATGTCCCGGCCACCCTTTCAAGCTTCCTTCTACAGTCATGCCTGTTTAAGATGATTCGCCCGCATTCAGCCCAAAACGTAGGGTGTTTGAGTAACTTTACTGACGTGGATGAAGTCGCTGTTGACCAATTAGTGGAGGATGTGTGGGCGCTGATTAACATTGGAGCTGATGGGCAGGGAGAGCGACTTCGTAAACAGATGACATGTAGGAATAATGCGTGAACTCAAGTCATGTCGGTTATGCCGGTCAGGTTCCAAGTTCAAAGGGGAAATCACCTACATGGCAAAGCTATTATTTACACAGTGGATGACAAGCGTTGAGAGAGAAAAGTGTGGAGTCGTTTCTTGAATTCTCACAAAGTATTTTACTGAACCACTTAATCATTTGTAAAAGACAATGATGAGAATTGTTTGTTGTTCGATTCTCCTCACACGGTTAGAGAAACCTTTTGTTCGAAACCGCCCTGGCTGACATCTAAATTTAGGAAAGGCGTCAAAGAATATAAATGGATTTTCTGAAGCATTAGTCAACTGAGTGAGCATCCTCGCATCCACAGAGGGGTTTTCTGGATTTTACAACTCTGTCCGCGTTACGGCTGTAATATTTCTTCTGCTCATAGTTCGGCCGGCAGGTTGCTCATTTTCTCAGAAGCGGAAATGGAAGAGAATTGATTTTCTTACATTGAAATTAAACTGCGGGTCCCTCCGGTTCATATCCCACGCCCACGTCAGCCCCACTGGATCCCACTACTGGAGTGTCATAGAACATTGTGGCAAAAAATATTACACCTACGGAAGAGTTCACTCCAGAGAAGAGAGTGGAGAGTGGAGCATTTCTCTGCCACCAAGAACAAATTAACGCCGCGGTCGCAGCCTGCCTCGTTTCACAATAAAGTGTATAACCTTTGAAGAGATGTGTGTTTCCTCTGTGCACCAAGGTATGAAACAGTGTCGTTGATTTAGGTCTTAAACTGATATAAACCTTGGCTTTGAAGATGTAGCAGAAGCAAAGGGGAGAAAAGGGAAGATAAGATACTAAACTGTGAGAGTGATCATGTCTTCGATCCTGGAGCCGAATCCAGTTTGAAGATGCTTTAGTTTGAGCTTGGATTCACATCAATCATTCTCATTTGAAGTAAAGATTAAATTGCTTTGACTTTTGTGGTAGGATTGTGTTACCCACTCTCAAGCACGTAGGTTGACGCTTTTGCCGCAATTGTATTGACGTGCCATGTCCGTTGATTTTTTTTTTGAAGAAGAGTGGCAAACAATAAACATGTTAGAACGGAAATCCAGCCATGATTATTTGGTCCCTTTTCAGTTGTCTTGTGATAATCGGAGCAATTCCTTTCCCATCTTGACATTGACACAAGGAGATGGTTGGTGGTGGAACGTGTCGGGAAAAACCCTATGACGCACTTGAGATTCAATTTACTTTTAGCCGACTCTCGTTCAAGTGAAAGCTCTTATGAAGCTCTGCTGACTTGCAAACCAGGGAAATGTCCCTCGAAACCAGAAGAATCACTTGAGCCATACTTTCCACATATTTCCATCAGGTAGCTCATCTCTCGGCATGGCTTGCATGCACTCGCTTTGAGTGCATCTGCCAAGAGATTATTCTCACTTCTCGGCAGGCTTAAGTATCATCTTATCTTTCACACTCTTACCGCAGGCTGGTATCTGAGCCACCCGCTCCAGTGCTTTCCTTTTAATCACTCCTTGCTCTAATTTTTGATCAGGATGTGTGCATGTGCTAAGACTTTTTCTCATTCGGTCTTTAATTTTTTTCCAGCAAGTTGAAAAGGTGCGGTGCTCAAGCACGCTCTGCTTTCAAGTTATTTTTCAAACTCCAAAGCTTCCCCGTCTTTTACGCAGCATAAATTTTTTACAACTGCTACATTAAAAGAACACAAGGATGTAAAACACCCTTGCCAAAGCAAACTTTGAGCAGCTTACTCCCTTCGAAGGCATTCATTCCGCTCTTTTCACCTTGTCCTCACTTGCTTGTAATCACTTCATCTCGGGTATCTCAAAAGCTCTTCTCAAATAAACTGTGCAATTTACTCCTCGCTCTCTTCATCCAGAGTTCGCACGTAGAGACGGAATTACTTTAGCGGCTCGTGGGTAAAAGTTGCCGTCTTACATAATCTGCAAAGAAATAACGACAACTTGAACCGCTCTCAGTGAGGGCATTCAAAGAAAAACAGGTTTTCTCAGCAGTGCCAAGAGGTAATAAAGTAATTGAAATTTTCCGGCCGAGAAATCGTGGGAATAAGTACGGGTCCCTATTAAAGGAGAGAAAACACCCCAGGGTTAGCAGTAGTCATCGTAAACCAAATCTGTTGCTCAATTAACAAATGGGCCGCCTGTGGTGAAAGCGGTGAAAGAAGCGAAGGCGTAACGCCGGTCCAGTCGTACCAAGAATCATGTGCTGCAGCTTTCCACCGACGGCTCCAACTCTCGTAATCGGGCTGAGATTTTAGTAGTCCTAAATTGAGTCAGAAATTTGCTCCACCACTCTCACTTCCTTGTTTCCTCCGAATGTGCAGCATATGCTTAAAAAGTTGGGAATTATTTCCTTGAATAAACCAGTTCTTTCCCAAACCTTCGGGCCTGCTGCATACCCCTTTTCTTCTTTACGGATATCCAGGCTTCGTATTATTTTTGTCTTGAAGTACCTAATGGCGCTTTTGGAATTTTAGGTGAAATCGGGTTTAATGCTTGTGATGTATGAGAGGTTGTGCAACCGCTTTGAATTAGTGCTATGTTGAGTTGCTTACTTCACAAAGATGAATTGAGACAAGGAGAATGAAAATCCTCCTTTTGTCTTAATTTCAACGTTGGTTTGTTTAATGATTTCTGGAGAAACAAGGAACAATTGGCCTACAACTTAACAAGTATCTTTGTTGTTGTTGTCCGAGTAACTTGGATGCCGTATTATCTGCTAAGCTTACGTAACTGGAGAAATTGTCCTGAATATAGCCCCAGCACCGTTCCCAAGACTTTGGACAAAAAGATTGGAATTTGTATACTGATCCTCTTGGAGGGGATTATTTTCTGACACTTTTCAATTCGTGCAAACAGAAGGTTGACAGGAGAAAGTTGCACAAGAGCGCATTTGAAAACTTTTCCTACAGCGAACATTGGATGACGCAAAAAACACTTTGGAAAGTGAACCTCAAGTCCCTCAAGTTGAGTTGATGTGTGGCCAAGTTAAGAAATGGCAACAATTTTTCAAAAGGGTATCGCAGGGTAGAGTGACGATTCGCTGTCAAATATTTGCCGAATTTCTGGCAAATTACATTCAGTTCTGTTTTAGTCAGCTTATTCGGTTGTCTAGCTGTCTGATTAAAAAATGGAATTTTGGTGATCTCCTCCCAGATCCTCCCCTGTCACTAGGCGCCCTACAAGCCTTGATTATATAAATTCAGCACTGATGGAAGACAAAAACAGACTTGTCCCCATTTGCTGCGGAATGCAATGTTCAAACTCAAACCAATAGCTACACACGGCATAGGCGATACGTTTCACAAATGTCAGAAACAGATACGGAGAAAATCCGGTCTTTAAGGTGTGCCTCACAGTTTAATCTGCTTGCTGAGACAGCTGATCGATTTGGCGGTTGGGAAGATTTTCGTACGACATGCAGCTGGATGTATTCGATGCAAGTAATCAGGACCTGAGTCAGGTGTGTTGTACGAAACTTTATGTCATATTCAGTCAGCTCCAATTTAATTTGACAAGGTAGAGTTGAACAGGTTGATCCGTGGGCATTGCACTACTATTCGATGCAAGTAATCAGGACCTGAGTCAGGTGTGTTGTACGAAACTTTATGTCATATTCAGTCAGCTCCAATTTAATTTGACAAGGTAGAGTTGAACAGGTTGATCCGTGGGTATTGCACTACGTAGCATGTAAAATTTTCCTAATTCACTTTTGTTATGGCTGGTATTTCCAATCAGTTCAAATCCTGTTTTCTTACTACAGCAGTAAAATTCCTAGGCGGGTGATAAAACGTTTAGTAGAATTCTGACGAATGCACTGCAAAAGCGCAGTTTACTAATGCCTAAATACAAAGCTTTGTGTACAACTCGTTCTAGTCTTTGGTTATTTTGGACCCTTAGCATCGTTCCCCGTTTGTTAAAGCGAAGTTTCCTAAAATGAGGCTTGTATCAACACTTTATGTCCCTTTGGAAGACTGCAGGGCAGGCTATGGAGGAGGACTGAGAGAAAGCAAAAGGAAAAAGTGTTTCCTCCCACACTGATGAAGCACTGTCAGAACTAGCCCAAGGGAAGTCACAGGGTGTGTAACAATGCATGGCATACTAACCAACTTGACACAGTGGTGATACCCGCAGAGGTATACGGATCTTTGGAGGTCGCGGTAAAATCTTTTGGAGAATCGTACTTTTTCTCCGCTCATTGGTTTGATTTAATTAGATGTCATGTCATGATATGCATTCGAAAGGGCAGCGCGATGGTGTGGGCGGGTAGTATTTACTCAGGACGTAATTTTTCGCCACAAAGACTTAGCGTTTGTTTAACAGGTATTTAAGCAAATATATGTGCTGTGTTGTTTGATGAGCAGGAAAAGAGCGAAATTGTGAAGGAAGAAGGCGGAGAGGATTTGTTCTCAGCTTCCCGGCTCGATTCCCTCGAGATTGATGAGAATGTCAGTCCAGGAGCAAGTCCTCTCTCGTCCTTGTCAAGTGAGGTAGCTGGTGCTGGAGAATCAATGACAATGACAGCAACAATTCTTACAAGTTCTACAACACTCCCGTCACAAAGTTCTCCACCGCAAAACCAACAGCTGGAGAAAGTCAAGAAAGAGTATGAATTTTATGGCGAGTCTGTTCCTTCACCGAGGGAAAATGAGCTGGATTATGAAGGGAAAAATGTCCGGACCAACAGTCAGTCGGGAAGCCTGGGAGGGTGTGGGGCAACTTTTGAAACGGACATGTATCTCGCTGGCTCAATTCAAAAGAAAGTAGGTAGAGAGAAGGAGACAGTTATGTAACTAAATCGATACGTTATGACAGGGGTGTATTAGCATAATTTCAGGTGATAATATA
Source organism: Sminthurides bifidus (assembly GCA_009872375.1). Lineage (NCBI taxonomy): Eukaryota > Metazoa > Arthropoda > Collembola > Symphypleona > Sminthurididae > Sminthurides > Sminthurides bifidus. The sequence continues at coordinate 3,788 of VRMD01001895.1, read as the reverse complement.
CGGCGGCACATAACCGGAAAGCTCAGATAGCAAGAAACAGAGTATGACTTGTGTTTTTTTCTACTACTACTGCTGTCAGCGACTGAAACGCTTTAGATGGAGCAATTTCGCAAAGTTTTTTCGCCTTCTTATCACTTTCGGTGGTTACTAGAATCTTCTTGCTCATACCAAGCCCATTGGCGTGGCGATATGGGAATAAGGTGATGGTGATGGGAGACCTCCTACGGGTCCTGATACCATGCTGGCAGCCAGCAAGGCTTTTTCTCACCTGTCCTCCGTCGTTAGTTATAGGACCACTACCATACTGTTCTTCATTATTTCATGAGAACCTGTTAAACTATATGAAACTTTCACCCTCTCTTTCTCACACTCACTCCTTCCTTCGCGCCCTAGTTTCAATCTGAGAGCGTCTATTTCCTGGTTTTCAACTTTCTTCTAGTTACAAGTTCCACTGTTACCAGAAAGTAAGAAGAATGCTCCTAACGCTTCTTTTCAACTTTTTAGCAAACTATGATCCCGGAAGATATGTGCCTGATGAAGAAAAATGAGGATGAGGATGTTGTCCCCCCGTGCACAAGTCTGGATGGAGACCGGCACATCCTCTCACAACTACCGGTCTGTCACCAAGACAAATTGGAATATTCAGATCCCCCAGTTGTTGAAAAGTTTTCGAGCAATTGGTTAAATAATGAAGAAAATCCAACCACCGATGATTGCTCATTCACGAACGAAGATTCCTTCAGCGACAATTGGATCGGTAAGTTAGAATCTGGTCATCGGAGTTGATGTGTTGAAGTGACATTGTTTCAAATTGTGATTTTCATTTTGCTCGCGCGTTCGGGATAAAAGCACTTTCGGAAGTGTCCAAAACAAGCATAATCTAATCATCAGCGTCGATAGCAGTAGTGCAGAAGACAATGAGGTCTACAGAAGGCATTTCGCAGCTGGGACGGCATTCAGCTATTCTATGTCAATTTACTGAAGGATATTAAGCTGGAAATTAACAGCTGTAGTGATGGAATATCGTATTCGTTTCGATTTTGACAAGCTCGTCATTAATTACATCTTTGAGAGTGAGAGCGAAGCGGCTTCAAAGATTATAATCTAATTTTATAAATCAAATCAATCAATATGCAACATCCGGTTGTCTGTGACCACAATGCCAGCGAAGCTGCCCACCTCTAGGCCAGATTTTAACCAGGTTGTTCAATTTAGTCTATGGTAGGATACATAGGATTCAAAGTGAGTAGGAGAAAGGGACGCCCTTTCATCGGTTGAAGAAAGCCTTTGCTGCCGTCACTGTCTTAAAATCCTTTGTGCTTCATTCGGTCCTATCAAGTGTCTCCAAGAGAGACGCGCCTTTGCCGAAGCTTGTACCCTCCATCATCGCTGAATCAACGCTTAAGCCTTTTACGTCGCTGGTTGTAAAGAGAACAAATGTGAGTTGAGCATTGCAAGCTTAAAGGAGAGGATTCTGGATATTAATTTGTTGTGAGACGAAATTCTGTGGAGACAAAACAGCGCAGCATTGCTAACTGTGAAGGACGAACTGTTTACATTTGCAATCCAGTTGAAATTTTAATTTTTTTCTGTGCAGGAGAGGAAGAAGAAGATTCATGCAAGGTGCCATTGGTTGGAGACGTTGAGCGAAGTCAGGAGAAGAGAAAGTGGCATGACTTGGAAGACATGACGGTTGACAAAAAAATTGTACGTCCGGCTTTACCACCAGAGGAGTTTTTTCGAAAAGCAAGCAGAGGGAGAGCACCTGTGGCCACGGCTAATTTTTGTCTATGGTTTTTCCCCGTGTCTGTTTCCCTAGCTTTGTCATCCTAATTAGAGTTTAAGACTGACATTTTTCGCGTGAAGTCAGGTTTTTTACCGATGAGATGGCCATGGCGTAGACACACATGGAAAACTTTCCATAAGTGTTTGCCCACAGCTCGGAGGATTAGCAGCCTCAAGTCCTTTCATGTATGAAAAAGACGTTCATTTGTCAGGAAAAAGTGTGTGAGAAATGTTTGTGCATGAGCATTTAAATATTTCGGAGGGAAGGGAATACGGCGCGCTGCGAAGAACCCATTTGTGTTTTGAGCCGCCGTTCACTTTCTCCGACTAGGATCACTTTCCTCCTGTACACGTAGTGTAAAATCTTGGTATGAGATTACACAGTATTATAGTGTTGTCAAAAGGGACGTGACGTTATTCACTCGGAATGCAAAATAGCCTAATGTCAGTTTGTGCGAGCGGAAGGCGGATTTGGTGTGCTTGAGCGTACGTCAGGGGATGCTGACGTTTGTGAATTATAGAAACGGTTGGATTTTTAATGGAAAGTAACTTAATATCCAAATGAGGCAAGTTGTGCAAGATTGTCATCACACTCCAGTTCTGGTGGCAAGGTGAGCTCAAGACTTGGCGACAAAGACGGGGAGTGGAGATGATGAGATGAGAAGTTGTCGACTGGCAAGACGCGCTCAGTCCATTGAGAATATCAAATAATTCAATTACGATTTCACCACTTGGCAAAGTCTCTCATCGGCTCCCCAGATTTCTGGTCTCATGCATGCTTTCTATCACTTTGGAAACTGTAAATAGTTTGAAAAGTACTCGTGAGACCGTGGAATTGCGTTGGTTGGAGTCCTTATTTGCTGCAGTCGCAGTCAGTATAAGATCCGTAGGGCCGACCGTTTCCTGCGATACGATGTAGCGCTAGTAGTTTTTGCAAGGGACGAGACTTTGCGGCAGCAGATAATTATAGAGGGATACGTATATGGCGGCAGGACTGCAAGTTTTTAAAGCGGGTTTGAATTAAATCATTAATTTTCCACAGCTGAATTAGTCCCGTCGGCAGAGAAGTTGTTCACATCGGGGATTTTGCTTGTGCGGTCTCTTGATCTGTTCCCATTCCAGTCTGATTACACACCACTCACTCACAGTCTTTCCAAGAAAGGAACTGATTCAATTAATCATGTAAATTCAAATTTGTTCAAATTCAAGATACACAACGGCATTTACACCAACTCTCGCCTCTCCTGTAAATCCTCGTTGCTTCGGAGGCAAGCTTTCTCTCGTATTCCAACTCTCTTTCTAACTCATGTCTTATACAAAGTCAGGACTTTGTTTTTGATGCTTCAGTGATATATCTGTTGATGCTCAAAGGATTTTGCAAGATTGTATATATCCCTGTATCTTTCTGTATCTTTCACATTGGGCCAGCAAACCGCATGGATTCCAGCGCATCCAGTGGTTTGATCCTGCGATTGAGCGTAGAACAATGTTGTTTCACATAGCGGGGTAAATGATACTGAGAATAGATGAGCCATTTTAGCAAGTTATTTTCGGAGCTACGTGGTTAGGTTTCCGTTGTTTCCATACATCCACTGGTTTGACTGGACTAACTAATGCGGGTGACAATTTATTGCTCAAATACCGCGGTTTAATGAGCATCCTGAGCATTGAGAAACAACCATGGTCAGTACCTCCCGTGTTGGGGCAAAAATATACGGCCAATTCATTTAACTTGGCGTGCCACCAGCTCAGCCCTGATTATTAGCCTTACATGGCTTTCGTTATTTATGCACCAAGTTTTGGAATTTTTAACCCTTTCATTTGAATTTCAAATTATTTTCTGAACAGCCATCGTACCTATTACCTATACTGTGTACTGTTCGAGAGTGCTGCGGCCATGCAAAGCTCGTGTCCTTCCAAGCTACTGTAAATAAATGTGACAGACGTAATGGACGAACATTTGGAAGGGAAGGAGATTTGCGAATTGCAAGGCGGTAAGCGTT
>VRMD01001894.1:0-15079 GCA_009872375.1 Sminthurides bifidus | reverse complement strand
GGAAGTGTAAGGTTGTTCCTGGGAGGTGATGGAAATTTTATAGTCTTGTTGTTTCGCAACAGAAGGTCCATAGGCTGGACTGCTTGGGAGGTGTTGTGAAACGCTTTGCGAAGAACTCGACGGAGTGTAACTTGACTGCGATGAAGGGAAGTGCTGACGCTGCTGCTCCTGCGAGTAGAGTTCCTGTTGCGATGGAGTACGGGAATCTGACTCTGAGTTTGACCCGTAGGATGGCGAAGCGTTTGCTTCGGCACTGTTTGAACTGTAGCTGTTGGGGGTCGGAGCTTCGGCCGTAGTCTCAAAGGCAGCGTTTGGTTCCCTGTAGAGTAAATTGGTACGGTTTTTAACCTTTAAATCCCGAGCTGCTTGCTTGATAGGCATAGCTAGTTTCTGATACGATTTTGATTTTTCTATTGCAGTTTACCTTGCAAATATTGCAAGTGACCATTCAACTACGAGATTAAGGACTTACTTGGAACCATAGTGTTGCTGCCGGATTTGAACTGGTTGCCATTCGTCATCCCCTTGTGAGTATCCCGACGGCCTAAAACCAAAATTCATATTAATAAGACTCAGGCTTGAAGGCTACAAACGAAGGTCAGAGACAATACAAAAAGACAAAATTATACGAAATACCGATCTTTACTTACTTCTTAACTTTTGCAAGGACAATGGGAACGACTGGGGGAGGGGCTGGGGCAGTGGTAAAGGTGATTTTTGTGATAGTTTGCGTCTGTTGTGGCTGTGGAATTCCTGGTGATGGTGGTGGTGGGAATGGTGCCCTTGGATATTGTGGCTGTGCTGGGGTCTGAATCGGTGGCCCGTATGCTGGTGATGGTGGTGGTGGTCGTTGAAATCCGACTCCGGGCGTCTGTTGCCACCCCATTGGAGGCGGATAGGGAAGAGCTGGGAGAGGAGCGGAATATCCATGGTGGTCGGGGCTTCCGAATCCTGGTGGTGGTGATGATGATGATGCTGGCGTTTGATAGTAGTTTCCGTTGCTGTTGCCGTAGGGAGGCCTCCCCGCAGGATACTCAACCCTGTGGCCATGAAAAAGATTCGCAGATCCATGGCTTAAGGCAAACAGGAATCCGAAGAGTAATGACTGAAACGATAGTGAGTGAAAAAATATGAACTTGGCAATCTATTACTCTAGTATACTCGAATATATGTCTTAGTAAATTATAGGAAATTCCTCTGTGAGACCTACCAATATTATCTGCATTTTTTTGAACTTTTAACTTTCCGCAGAAAGTTTTTCAGTGCCAAGTAAAGGTAATAGTGGCTCTTCCACCTCTTGATTACTACTGAGGCTTTCCCGGATCGCCGGTGGACTTTTATAGACTTGTTGAATTGAATAGAAATGGAAAGTGACCTATTTTCACCATGCGATCTAGTACGAGTCAATGCAGGTTCCAGCTCCAGCAAATAGGAAACAGAATATCATTTTTCTGTCTATTGATCATGTATGTAAACGTATTTTCATTCCTTTCCCAACAGGACTAAACATTTACCGCCCTTGCTTGGTGCTCCAGCACAACAGCCATTGCACCTGCTGAACATACAGGTACTTTTGTATCAATTTTGGTTCATTTACTTTTGTTCTGTAGTAATCCGTTGCGTCCTCTAATTTTAGGAATTGGAGCAGGAAATGTTCTCTATTTCTGTACAACTTTTTCTCTTACATCCGGAGGAATTCCTTCCTATAGAATTTTCCACCAGGTGAAAGCTGAATTTAAATGAAGCAAAGGCCCCGTCTTATCTGAAGCAGTTCAAGGTACTGGCAATAACCCATTTCGATTTCCGCGTAGATCGTATCATATTATTTTTGGAGATAAAACTGGACATGTATCTGATATGAGATGGATCTGAAGATTTTAATTTATTTGATTCCATACAGGATTTCCTACTTTCAGGTACCCCTGGGAGGGCTGATTGAATTTATCAGATGAACGCACATTTGAAGGAACCTGTCATTGGAACGCACAAAGTGGCTCTATCCTATTATATGTGTGCTTCTGGGCGGTAATCGTTATCTTCCAATGAAGGCAAGATCTGCTTTCTTTATAATAAACAAAGACAGATACTTTCAATTTTTATGCGATTGAGTCTGTACTGCTTCATTCCCTACCAAATGGTCGTCCTTTCAGGTAAATGGGTGCTTGAATTCTACTTCAAGGGCTTCAGCCACTCGTAACAAATCCCACATGATTGCACAAGCTCCTGTCTGCCATGCAAAGCATGTTTTCAAAATTAGCTGGCAAATGTGAGATAACTTGGACGCACGCCTTGCGAATAGTTGGGTTTACCGTTGAGAGGATGACTACAAACTCTAAAGTTCCATAAACAGCCACAACAATGCCAATGTACCAATGAAAAAGTTCCGCACATCCGCTTTGCCAGAGTTGAAACTGACGTTCCTGACTGTCCCTCACGTTCTTGACTGTATTCTTCGATTGGATAAAAGCAAAACGAGATCTGCTCCGAAAACCTCATATGTATCCAGGTCCAATGTCGAGGACGGCTCTTTGTAAGTTGTATGGTAGTTTACATAGCATCAGATCTTGTACTTAATCGTCACTTACATTTACATTGCAGCAGGAACGAGGGTAGCCTTCTCTGGGGTTTGGTAGTATCGTATGCCAATCTTTGTAATGGCGGATTCCACAACACTGAAACTATAAGTAAGATTTTGTCACTCCTGGCACCATTTTCTATGCAAAAGTCTAGTACCTAAACAAACGGTATGAAACTTGAATTTACGTGGGATTGGATTTTTTCCAAAATGGATGTTGAATTCTTTTTAATCTCTTCTTCCAAGCTGTCCTCTATCTGACCTCGTAAGCCGACGCAATCTATGATTTGATCAATGAAGCAAAAGACCATGTATAGCAGCAGGACGACCGGGACGGCCCAACGCTAGAAGAAGGTGAAAACCTTGACATTAAAATAAGATCCTGATTTCCGAGTGTGATGCTGGGAAGACCGTTATCGTGGCTAACGTACAATCATTTTATGGATTTTCTTTTTCGGTATGGTAGTAGTTAACATGGCACATCCCCATGCTGATAGGCACAGACAGCAAAGCATGGCAACAACGGCGCTGTAAGGGCAGCTGCTAGATTTTAAAAGAATTTTTTCAAGGATATGGTTGTGCTTCCTGATACCAGAAATGTGGAACACAAACAATATCGTTGCGTTCATCAATGCCGAGACTAGTGCTAGGCACACCCAGAATACGTGCAAGCGGTTTGTAGTGTTTTCGATCCATTCTGCTGTTTCTGCGGGATCAGGAATTATCTGTATGGTTGTTTATCAAATAAAAGTGTTAATGCAATCGATGACCTCTCTTTTTTTGCAGACTTATGTTTTTGCTGAATGCGTCAACCTGTTTGCTTGCAACTAACTCACAACGGCAGAAGTGTTCGACAAGGTGATGGAGCGGCCACGCGTATCATGGTATGAGTACCGAATCCTACTACGCCTGGCCTGCAGAGCACGCATCCGTTCTGTGAACCCTTCCTTGATCTCCATCGCCATTTCGTTCCAAGTGCTTCAACGAGCCCTGTCGTGAAATGTCTTTAGGAGATTGCATCTCCTGTTTTAAGTGACCTCTGCATGGATCAGTTTCTGGATGGAGGGTAAGCAGCAACTTGCGTAATTTAATGGACAATGGTGTCAGTGGTATCAGTAGCTTTGAAATATCCTATTTACTTTTCTATCTGTAGGTACTTAGGTCGTATACATGGATTAGTCAGTAGCTACATATACATTTAATATTCATAGTATAGTGCGAATCAAATTTAAATCGATTTGCGAAGCTGCCATCAGCGCGACTAAAATCAGTAACAAGTTACCATAGGATCGTTATCACAAGAGTTACGGAAGATTATCATATGTACTTTAGCACACGGCTAACTTGAAAAATCAACATTGTCAGACCGTATCTACAACCAATTTCTAAACTGAATACTTTGTAATTGAATAATAATACTGGTTCTCAAACGTGGCTAACCAGGTTGAAACTACGTGGTATCCCTCAAAAGTTGGTACTGAATGGGAAAACTGGCGATAAGTGCGACTAGGGATTCACTAAATGTCAAAGCAATCACCACGGTCAAGCTTCGTTCCTGCGATTTCGTCAGACTTGATAATATCACAAATTTTAACATGAACTAGAAGTGCGCTATTTCTCTGGTAGAGCAGACTGCGTTTGTCCAGATAGCCACCATAATTAGAAAGACGTTTCTTTGTGATATCCTTTAAAAAAACTGGCAGCTTATGCAGCTCGCAGGTTTCTTGTTGATGATACTTCTAAGTCGGGCAAGTCGTCTCCTGCGTCTACCTGTACATTCACATTCAAAAATTATGTGTCAAGTTTTCAAGTTGTCTTGGGCATTTTGTAAATTATATAGAGGTAGATGGTCAACTGAGAGAAAAAATTTCCGTATATATTACCCTTTCACTAATATCTGGTTCTTCTGTAGATTCTGACGATGACGGAGACATTAACGTGGCCTGGAAATCCATACTGCTTGTGTCAAGACTGCTGTAAGGAGTCACAGACGTAGAGCTCAACAACAATTCCTTTCGTGCATTGGTCACTCGGCTGACTTGATCTAGCAAAGATCGGTAAGGACTGTGACAAGAAGAGAATTTTGAAGGAGGTAAGTAACAAAATACTTCTCATTTAACGTATGGTCAAATTTTTGAATTTGCAAGGATGGACATTGACACTTCCGTTGGATACTTACAGTAGCTGAAGAAAGTACGAATTCGTTACTGCATTCATTTCCAACCAGTGTCTCTTCACGGCTCGTCTGCGAAAGTAGTAGGGTGGAGTGGAGTTAGTGCATGCAACTTATGTTGTAGCAGTAATAATTTATTTTTTAATTATATTAGCTGAAAACCAGTTACTTACTTCCGACGTGCTAATTCCATGAAAAATTCTTCTCGTGACCTTGAGATACGCTCGTCTAATTTTTCACCCAGGTTAGCAGATGTCCCGTTGACACCCTTTTCATTGTGAGAAAGGGATTTCCATGGTCGAGCATCACTAATTCTAAGGTAGGTCAATAAATTGAAGCTCAACCGAGTCTATGAAAAGTTTTAACTTAATTTTGTTTGATTGGAAAATCTTAAATTGCAGAAAATTTGCAGTTCCCAGAAAATCGTCTTCTGTTTTCTAATTTCGCGCGGTTCTCCGCTCCAAAGGTAGAAGGTGAAAATATTATTGGTTCAAGCAGTTTAGCAGTTGTATGATTAAATGCTCTTTTTCAATAAAGGTAAATCAGATCCTTGAATTCTTGAATTTTGTAAGATATGACAAATTCAAGAAGAGAACTTGCAAAACCACTGGCAAACAAATTATCATGAAGTGCTAGAAAAACTTTTGCTTACAACGAAGGCAACACTCATATTTGCTTTACTTTTAAGTTTGATTTTTGTCTGGTTTCAGGTTCCAGATCTCGCATGGATAGCGTCGTGAAGTTCTCATTTAGACAGCTATGAGACCATATACGAAAAAGTGCGTATAGAATGGAGACGCAAATGCACGTGAAACATGTGCTCTAAAACGCAAGTAATAAATTGTGCCATCACCTGTTACATTTGTAGGACTTAAATGACTTAAATGTGTTTTCCTGTTCTTATCAGATTGCACAAAGACCTGATTCCACAACGTCAATTGCTGATATCAGAGTCTGAAGTATCTGTTCATGTTTTGTAGCAAACATGGAAGCCAAGAAACTGCGAAGAAAAGGAAAAGTGTGGGAGAAGCAGCGGAGAGACCGGCTGAAAGATCATTTCCAGAAACTTGCCCAACTTTTACCGCATCATGACCCTGCCAAATTGCCAGCTCAACACGAAATTTTGCACAAGGCCGCAGAGTTTGTCAAGGAATTGCGACTATCCAATTCACGGCTGCTCAATCAACAATCGGAAGCTGATGAAAAGAGTAAGATCAATCTTCAACAGTATTCACTATTGAGGCTGTAGGAAATTACTTCATAGGTCTTGCTTATGAAAGTTAAAACATCAATATCTAATGTTGTTGAATGATTTTATAGCAAAATTAATACGTGGGCTTCAAGATGAAGTGAACAAGCTTATTTTGCGTGTTAAGCAGCTCACGGCGCTTCTCCAACAGGCCAAAATACCGATCCCTACTGGGCCATTCATTAAAAGCTTGGGGAAGCGGAAGCTTAAATTTTCTGGCACTATTGCCTCTGAAGATTATCGAAAATAATTTGAAACGCAAAAGGTGTGATGATTCAGCAAAAGATGAGAACTGCGGAGGGCCAAGCAAAACGAGTAAGCAAAATTTCTACTATGACTGTGATCGAAGTTTACGCTTCCACATGTTGTTAGACCGAAATAAGTACTCTCTTATAAGACATTTCATTTATGAAAATTTTCCAGATACAACCACGGGAGAGAATTCCGATAACGTTGTTATTGCTAACAAAAGTGCAGAAGCATCCTGTCAAAAATCAACGTCGACTCCCTTACGTGAAGCAAATTCTAGTGGGAACGGTGGTGACAAACCAGATGAAGTCCAGTTGATCATTCCTGAAGTAATTACGAGCTTCGGTGGAACTAATGCTTCTTCTACAGTTCAGCACCATCCGATTCAAACCTCAGGCATCACTCTTGCTTCTTCAAGTGCAATTACACTAAATACGAGTATATCAGGTTCAGTCTCGGGATTTCCAGCAGCATTCATAATTTCCTCACCATGTATTGCTCCAACCTTGCAGCAAGTTCAAGTTGCTAGTTGTAACCCGATTCTGCCTAAACCGTTAGTGCATCAGCCATGGCCGAAGATTGCTATAAGACGAATTGTTCAACCTGTGGTTAAAGTGAAGAAAAAACGGAATCGGAAGAAAGTCATACGATCCAAAGGAGTAGATGTCCAAGTTCAGGCAAATGACATGGAATCTGATCATCCCAGCACAGCATTATGCGAAGTTATTACAGATGGTGCTAATGTTCAAGAAGATGTTAGGAGTAATGTGTTGGGACCGGCTGAAAGCAACGGCGACCAGGAAGTGAGCATTACTGCAAATAGAGGGATTTCGAACGGTCCGGGAAATATAAGAGACGTGAATCATACCATTTCCGAAGTTACTGCTACAGCAAATGATGCCGAATTGATGGAGCAAACAAAAGAAGTGAACCGTAGTTGTCATTCACAGGTCGAGTCGCTTACTGCAGACTCTCCAGCCGCGGTTATAAATAATACTATTGTCGGAACTGATAGAGCGGAGCCGTTACAAGATAGTGTCACTAAAGATAAATCACCTCAAGACGTTGTCGACACATTGCAAGAAATTGAGAACGTAAATGAAGATTCAAAATGCGACACCGGTGACGATCAAAGTCACGATCGAATCACGCTTATTTCTCGAGGGCCAGAAGTAAATGTGGAGCCTAATGCTATTGAAAGAGTCGTGCAACCAGAAGCTGCTGATGATCGAAGTCTAGAGCGCGAAAAAGACGTAAATAGTGCCAAAGATTATGGAACTTGTGTAGACCTAGAATTAGAGGGTAAGTGCTTAAACCAAAGTGACAAGAGCGGACCAGCAGGTGAAGTCAACAAGTCGCCTATGCCTGCTCATGGTAGTCCCCAACCAGGATCATTTAACTGTAACACTGATGCTCTGAGTAGTATTCATGATACTCTTGATGACATAGAAGAAATTTTGACGTCTAAAAGATCAAAGCAAATTATTTCACCCGAGTCGTTTGAAAAGAAGAATGATGGCAAAGACAAACTTAATGAAAGCACGACGGAATCTGCAAAATCGTATCGTCCAATGGTTGATGAGCAGCTATCTAACGATAAAATTGGTGAATGTATTGCAAGAAGCATTGATTTAATTGACCAGCCCAGTTCGGAACTGATGGATTTAAGTGGAGAGTGGGGAGATGGTGCGTCACCAAAGTCTCCTATGTCTCCAACAAAGATTTTCCTCTCTATGTTTTGACGTCTAAAAGATCAAAGCAAATTATTTCACCCGAGTCGTTTGAAAAGAAGAATGATGGCAAAGACAAACTTAATGAAAGCACGACGGAATCTGCAAAATCATATCGTCCAATAGTTGATGAGCAGCTATCCAACGATAAAATTGGTGAATGCATTGCAAGAAGCATTGATCTAATTGACCAGCCCAGTTCGGAACTGATGGATTTAAGTGGAGAGTGGGGAGATGGTGCGTCACCAAAGTCTCCTATGTCTCCAACAAAGATTTTCCTCTCAATGTTTCCCTTGTCGTTGCGAGAAAACACGGTCCCTTCAGAACCCAGTGCTTCGAAGCAGTACACGTGCAATACCGGGAAATCGTTTCACATTGATGCTATGCTTCCGGATGATGGGACCTCTAGCTGCAATACGCCTGTAGGCTCTAACGTTCTCAGTGCTGGACAGAGCATGAATACAATGGCCAACGCTTCCGATGATTACTTATCTCTTGTCTCCAACTTTGTAACTGGATCTTGTTCGAAGAACACGATTGACAGCTTCAACTTGAACCTACCGAATGACATGGACTCTACAGAAATATCAAATCCTTTTTCTTTCAGTTTGAATTTACAGCCTTCAGATCTCAACAGCGATTCCGCTTTTAATTCTACATCAAGAAGCAGTATCTCTAGAGAGGTGATGAGCTGTCCAGATAATATCAACGTTGAACCCACTTACAGCCGTAATTCTAACCAGAACGATAGAGGGGGTTTCTTAAACTTGCCATCTTGGGTTTCTAAATCTGTTGATAGAAAAGTGCAGTCATCAAAATCTTCTAATAGTTCGTAGCTTCAACTTGAACCTACCGAATGACATGGACTCTACAGAAATATCAAATCCTTTTTCTTTCAGTTTGAATTTACAGCCTTCAGATCTCAACAGCGATTCCACCTTTAATTCTACATCAAGAAGCAGTATCTCTAGAGAGGTGATGAGCTGTCCAGATAATATCAACATTGAACCCACGTACAGCCGTAGTTCTAACCAGAACGATAGAGGGGGTTTCTTAAACTTGCCATCTTGGGTTTCTAAATCTGTTGATAGAAAAGTGCAGTCATCAAAATCTTCTAATAGTTCGTCTGTTTTCTCGGATTATTCCAACATTGCAACCGTGGACGTTGCGCGGAGCTCAGCGTCGCATCCAAATTATGCCAGTGTCACAGATGAAAGTCTTATGAAGAAGAAGAGCCATAGTAAGAGAAGTGATGGTAGCGTACGTTGGATATGTGCTCAGCCGTCAGCAGAGCCTCAGGGTTCAGAAAGTGGAAATCGTCCGGGTTCAGAGCTCGTTAGTTCCTCAAACGCACAAAAAACGTCCACGACAATGCAGTTCTCCATCTCGGACCTCATGGGGTCAGTTAATCAAGGGGAAAGCCAGGTATGTCCAAATTCTTCTAAAAGGCATCATGAGCATCCGGTTGGATTTTCTGCAGCACCATTGACCAGCAACCAGGCGAATGACTCATCATTACAATACAAGCCCTACGAAGATAATTTTTTGGTTCCCTCGAGTCAACAGTATAGCCATTTTGCGCCCGCAATTGCGGGTTCTGCTGCTCCTGTGGCCTCATCATACGTCCCAGATTTTCAAGATAATCAGCATCATTATGTGCCAAGAAACGTTGGAGACCATACAAGTAGACAGTTTAACCAAAACTCAGGAAGACATTGTACGAGCCAAGTAGACGGAGCAGTGAATTTTAATGTGTCGGCATTTGTTCAGCCTCAAGTTGCAAAACGGAATGTTGAGTCAAATTCTGCAGCAAAGGTGACTGGTAAGACTCAGAAGCCTTCCAAAGCAGGTTCTGATGGTACCAGTCGCGTGTCTTCATCTCAAGGAAAAAGCAAACAGCAGGATAAGTCTCCAAATCGATCATCAGACTCACGCTATACCGTGGACATTACCAGGCGAAGCTTTGAAACGTGGTCTTCAAATAGTTATATGTACTACGAAGCAGCTTCTCGGGTACCTGCAACTCCTACTTCCAACACTCTTGTTACGTCTAAAATTTCTGACACGTCACCAGGAAAAACACGTACTGTACCAACCAGTAGGACTGATACTGCTATGTATTCCCAGTCATCCATCAGCAAAAAATCAGACAAACAACGGTCGCATGTTACAGATAGCTCATCAGGAAGAGTGGCTCGAGGATCCAATTCTGGGGCTCGAACAGGCCATAAATTGTCATCCGACTCTCAGCAATCCCCTCAACAAGCTAAGCTTACGGAGAAAAGTAATTTGAAGCAGTACTGCGTAGATAACTTCACAGGGACAAATTGTTCTTCCACTAACGTCTGTAGCTTTCAAGACCAGCACGGAGGCAGCAGAGAAACGCGAAACCAATTGTTTTATTTGCCAGAAGTGGGATCAGGACCTAACTTTGATCTCTTCCCATTCCAGCATAATGTTCCACCCACGAGAAACTATGCGCTTCCTGCAGAATTTCAACCAAGTCAGTCAGGCTCATCTAATGTGGCTAAGCAACCCAACTTCTACAACGTGCCAAGCAACTTGGATACAAGAAGTCACTCATGTGCCAGTACCAACGTTGTTCATGTTATGCAAAACATATTCGATCAACCAGTAAACAACTCCAGTCAAGTCAAGGCCGTACAACATAGTCAAATGGATTTCGCATGCGTTCCTCCTGAGGTTTCTCGAGCTCATGTACCAGGTACGAAAAAGAAGTCAAGCGGGCAAAGTTATCAAGGCGGCCATGATGGAAATGCTGGGACACAGCCCTCATCCCGGCTGCACCAGCAACCTAACCCGCAGTCACATCAATATTCAGTACAGAGCATTGCTTCCAACGCAAATCCATCGCAAGCTCCAGCGTTCTGGCCAAGACCTGGTGCTGGAAATGTTTGTTCCAATTCAACGAAAAATGATGGATCTGTTCCAAATACCTTCTCAGTGAGCAAATTAGTTGGAAATTCTTGTTCCTCCACTAATGATCATCCAAGCACTAGGCATTGTGTTGAAGGTCTAATTAAGAAGTCAGGCAGCAACAGCAGCAACTGGATTGATTTTAATCACGGTGGAGTGTCTAATTCTGTAAACAACCAGCCGTTGATTTCCGAACAGCAGCCTACATCACATACCTCGGAACCATCTCAAGCCAAGGTACAAGCTTATCAACAAAGTTCTGTAAGTAGTCAGAACTCGGGGTCTACTTACAACTTTATTCCTCCGCCTCATCACCAGTTTTCACACCAGCACCAGCATCACCAGCCCTATTCAAATCCATCACATTCAACTAGTCAGCAGTCGTTCCCTCATTTCAATTACTTTGAAAGTACATCTAATTTTATATCGACCCCTCCCCATTTGCACATATCGCCCGCCGCTCCGCAGACAGTGAACGAACAAGTCAGCAGGCAAGTGACTGGTACTACAGGTCGGAGAAATGAAGTGAATCGTGATGACTGCAACATGTTTCCGAGATTCCGCCATGGTTCTAGTCAGCCTCAGAACAGTCATCACCAGCAGCAAGCAACGTCGTCTGTTTCGAATTTCAACTTATCGTCCATATTTCCAGAAATGAACCAAGAAACTAGTAGTACTAATAGTGGTAGTAACGACAGAAATTTGCATCACGGTGCTAGTCCACGTGATAGTTGTGTTAGTTCTAATTATTTCCAAAACCAGAGGCAAAGCTAGCCGATTTAACTTGAAGGTGATCCTTGTAAGAGCACAACCTCGAAGGTGAATATTACCGTAATCAGAGATAGGATGAAAGTCTTTGTGATGTGAAAACTTCCAAGGCCTGTCATAGCTACGGTGCAACCAGCCTCTTGTAAACGGACAAGCTGAAATAGAAAGAAGGTATGGTATTTTTAATTAATATTTACTGAATCATCGAAAGTAGTTACTTTGTCGACGCCAATTTTGCATGAGGTGTACAGAAGCAAGTTCAGTACTTGCTTTATGCCTTAGATTAGTTAGGAAATCGCATACCTCCGGTGTGTAATCGGACAGCGGACATTTTGGTATCATTTGATGCACTCTTAAAGCGCTGTCATGTACGTTTGCCGCGTTGATTGCCACGAGTAGTACCCTCGCAACAAGGTGCAAGGATGACCACAGCGTGTATACGTTATCCCAAATTGTTACGTTTTTCGAAGGTGTCAGCCACATGTTTAGCTGCAAAATGACACGTGCAAGTGTTTTAGATCAATGCTTTTGCATGCATGAGTTTTGCATTACTTCAATCAAAGAATAAATGCAATAGTATCACGTTCCCCCACTGCACTCTGTTTTACCTGCATGCACAGTGCGTACGTGTTAATCGCAAATGAAGCAAATATCATTGGACTAAGAAATGCATGCATCACTTCGAATGCTTCCACGATCAAATTGTAGTCTCTTCGAAGAGTAGACCACATGTACGGAGTGGCTGAAATCAAAATTAATGTAATTAAGTGATTTATTTCTTCTTTTCTCTAACTATTGTGTTAATTTTGGTTGCTGCAGGATCAAAACTCGCCTGGTTTCCTACTCAGTGACCTGAAGCGGAAAGCCAGTGCCCTGCACAGCATTGCGATGAGCACATCCATGAAGTTCCAAGCGTACAAGGCCAATTTGTTGGTCAGTATCAAGTAGACGCTTACTAGAGGATGGTACGGGACGAGTCGTGGCCAAGTGATCATGCATTGTGGAAAATGTGCAAGAAAGAAACGGAGGGGAATTTGCACCCATACAGGCCCTCAGATGGTAAACGATATTTTCGGGAATTGCGGAAAAAAAGACTAGAAAAGCCATCAAGTTGACGTCCCGGTACAGTTTCTTGTCCACTTCGAAATGAGGTAAGGAGGTCCTTCTCCAAACTTGTATCACAGTGTTTATGTGACGGTTTTTCACGTACATGTATGTATACCTGTGGCAGTAATCATTCAGCCAAAATTAAGTGACCGGTTATAGTCTTTAATCCAATAAAACTCAAGGTCATGGTACAAGCAGAAAATCCAAATTTTATGTTCGTCTTACATGAATAGACCCAGAGTGTAAAAGAAACTGACACCCAACGTGGCCGCAACGTCGAATGGTGACTTTTTGATTTCTTCAGATTTTGGTAGACCAATGATTTCCGCTCCTACATTGATTAGCATTATAATTGCTATCAATCCTGCAAATCTGAAAGTTCAGTTTTCGGTTTACTTGGTTTGTGAGGAAGTACTTGAAAAATTAAGACCAGTGGCTTACCGGAACTTTTTGAACTGGACTAAACCTATCAGCTTTCCAAAGAAGAGCAAAGGCTTTAAAACTGACTCTAGATCATCTTGACGTAACTTGAATCGTTGCTGTGATTGGGTCAAATTCTCCATGGACTAGTCCTACGTGAAGAAGCTGCAATTTTTTGAGGTATAATTGCTCATGATCCATTTTTTCTTGCAGAGACTGGATTTGGCGGTCTTCAAGTGAGGTGAAGCTATACTACAATGCTCCTTGGTGGATGACTGATTGCAAACTTTCCTGGACAGTTTTCAGCCAGAAATGCAATTTCTGAGAATGGTCTGATGACTGGAAACCATCATTCTTCACAAAGAGGTAAGACGGGAATGAAATTACTTGATTGTGAATTATTAAATAGGAAGCAAATTCTACACTAGGGCTTGTCATTTTAGTTTCTGGAAGTTTTTTGTAATTCTCAAGTTTTGCGAGTTTCAAAGCATGTCAAGTTCAGCGGTAATTTGGTACCATAGTCTCCGGGAGGACAAAGGGAAATGAGCTAGAATTGCTGTTGTTGTGCTGTTGAACTTGTCTGTCACATTAGTAATAGTTTATTCATTAGCGGAGTTGTCTGAACTGTGTTTCTACCGTAAAATTCATGAAATTCTCAAATTGTGCTGCTCGATTGTTTGCATGTTTCTAAAGTTGTCAGAAAAGAAGGTAAACTGAAAATAGGGAGACTTTGTCACTGGTGAAGGGCGTGAGTGCTTTATCTAAGCTGTGATCAGGGGATAAGAAGTTTCGCATGTTTTTGCTGGACGCATAGACTTTTGGCAGATGAAAGGCTTCGGGGATTACGTATGTCGTGATCATTTTAGTTGGAACTCTCTATCTGAAGCCTGTAGACTGGATGCATGACGTGCAAATAACGAGTTAATCTTATCTTACAGTAGACAATGGATAGGATAGTGTAGAAAAGCTTTGCGTATTGCAAGGACGGAAATCAGGTTGGCGTTGCTAGTTGTCACTGATATTGTTTTGATATGCCGAACTTCGATCGGAAAGAGCATCTAAGGCTGTCGCAGTTACTGCTGTTGTTGAGGCTTTCTGTGAAGCGTGTGTGACAGTGTATTTAGTGATGTTGGAAAATGTAATTTTTGTGATATTGGTTCACATTTAAACTCTTAAACCGGTTGTTTCAGAGCGAGAAAATACATTCATTGTCATGAAGACGTTCATGGCACAACTTGACTGACTATGAATTAGCTGTTTTCGTAAGCTGGAATAAGGAATCAGTAGGAATTTCACTTGGACATCTGCCAATTGCTTGGACTAAGCTTTCAGTAGTGATATTAAGTCCGTAATGCTCATTAAGATTTAGCTCTGTGAAAGGAAAAGCTAATGCTGTCTGAAATGTATAGTCAAAGGTCTTCGGCAGGTAAATCATCCGTTGCCTGGCTTCAGTCTCAATGACTGGAGCCTTTTGGATGATGGGACATTGGACTCACATTGCATTCCTCATTTCCTATAATCCTCATGTTATTTGCAGTTGATCGAATGGATTTTCCCTGCATGGAATATTGGATACGGAGATTAATTTGCTCCAACTGCAAGTTGCCTTTGAAGCCACCAATCTACTACTGCCAAAATGCAACTTCTCCTCATCCTACTTGCTCGGATTGCAACAATTGCCTGGCAAAACTTTTGGGATTTTGCGAGTCAAAACAAGGGTCCACACGGTCTGCCATGCTGGAAAATCTCGTCGGCTTGGTAAAATTCACGTGCGTGTACAAGTGCAAGAAAAACCGGGCTCTGTCTTCTCATGAATATCGAAAACATATGCAAAAGTGCCACTTGAGGTAAGTTTCTTTCTAGCTGTCATT
>VRMD01001893.1:0-15079 GCA_009872375.1 Sminthurides bifidus | reverse complement strand
ACTTTGCCAACTATTTCGGCGACAGGTGAGCAATGAAACATTTCTTCTTTAAATACTATGTTTTTATAGCAAACAACACGAACGCCCGAGCACGAACAAATGATGCGTGCAGATCATGACTGGAAGGTGGCTTCGGAAATAGACACGGATTGTTACTATAAGAATTAGGCGGCGTATTTCGCAAACCACGAAAACTTTTCATTTTTTTCCTCAGCCCTCATAAACCTCCAATGCCAAGGGCTATACAAGTACAAGTCGCTGAACTGCTGAGAGACTCTTTCCCCAGATGCCCAAGCAAGTACACTTGTATTGTACTCAGCAGCGAAAAACTCCTTTCTCTAGAAAACTATCTGACTCAGGGTAAACTCTTGGCGAACTTCCTTCCTAACCCCGGTGGCCCGAGACGATGCTCGTACAAGGAACAGGTTAAGAGGGATTGAGTTAATCTGTAAAAATCATAATGGAACAACGGATAGAGCATGAGTGTGCAGTAATGGAAAGGGAGACAACACAATAGCTCCAAACAAGCGTCTGGTCAATTCCAGAACGTTGTCAGAATTTTTTCCCTTCTAAAGAGCTTTTCAATGTTCATCTCAACGGAGGAAAAGGCGGACCGCGCTTGCTTTTTATTTCATCAAATTGCGTGTACACAGTCTCCGTGATAAATATAATCTTTGTACTCTTTCCTAAGTTATGTTTCATGTATCTCCTCTATTGTCTCGCAATGTTATCAGTTCTATTGAATGCTTCGTCCAATTGCCGCCCAATTCAACCATTCACTTGCAGGGAGTACAGCAAACTTTTACTACCACTAGCGATGCTTTTTTCCTCGTCACTCTTCCTTCCTACATTTAAACTCAAGCATTCAAAATCGACCACACCAAACTTTTCGAAACAGGAGGAAACAGAAACAACCAAGGAACTACAACGAGGTACAGTATTGTCCTTCCGTGTAACTGTACTGACCTATGATCTGTAATGCTTCTTTGATTTACTGCAAAAAATCCCACATTTAACATTCCTCTGCAACAAGCCCTGCCAATTCTTCCAAAATTGGTCCAAGTGTAGCAGACTTTGGATCGAACAACGGGACTGATTTTGCAGTCTCACCATGCTTAAAGTTAAATGGGCTTACAAAAAAGCAGTTGGGAGAAAGACCGTAAACGGATAATAAGTCTCGGAACATAATGATCATGTTTATTGCTCGGAACTGGAACGGAGAATAACATGCGTGGCTTCATAAAGGGGAATAGTGTGCTGTAAGTAGGGCAATAAAAACTAGTTGAAAATTTTTTGCTCGTAAGCTCTATTAGCTGAAATAACTTGTGGTGGAGCCAGCTGAGCAACTTCTCACAATTTCCCGTTGCAATATCTATGAAAATGACTTCCATGGATTCATTGAAGCATTTAAAGGGGCAATGGCATGGGCGTATTTGAGTGGATACATCCAACAAATCTGCTGCCTCGGGGAACGGAACATGCTGGATTTTTGCTCAACTGAAGGATTAGGGCGACGCCTGCTGCTCCTTCCTTTTATCAACCCTCCCTTTAAATCACTTTAACCTCCATCAAGAACATATCCTGTGGCCAAAATGTATTCCTTTTGAGTTACTGGATTAAAAATTGAATAGCTGTCAAGTTTTACGCACACGGACTTATTTAACGATAGATTATAATCCTAAAGTGGTCCCCATGCAGTGCAACTCTCCTGCTTTAAAGCCGACTCAGTTTGCTCCTCATCAAAGAAACAGTGTGCCAGAAAAACTATTTTGGAAGTGCGACTTTTAAATCCGGAGAACTAACTCCCAAAATGCATCAATATTTAAATCTTTTCATCCTAATTGGCTTTTTGTATCTAGTTTCATATGCTTTGTACAGTTCCGAGAAGAACCCTGCCTGCCATGGCTAATAATGAAAAGGATAAGAAACTTTTGCCAATCTTTTGGAAGTTGGATTCAATTTCAACTCAGTGAGGCTAGTGAGCATGGAAGAAGGGACTACAGCTTAAACTTGAGCAACAAAATCGGTAAAAAAAAATCTCGAATACTACAGTCGCAGCAAGTACCCGTCTAACAAAAGAACGGACAACGTGTACTTACTCCTTGAACATATTTCCCAAGTTATAGCTAGGAAACATGGAGTCCATTACCCTCACCAAACTTGTCATTCAAATCATTCACTCTATGGCAGCACTCTCACTTGAATCCCGTGCAACTGTGAGAGGCACAGTTAAACTGATACACTCACCAGTATGAAGTGAAAGCAAAGTTGCGGGATTAGCGTGACTTTCACCAGAGCCTCTTCTGCATGCCTGTAGTGTTGACAGGGGCTAGGTCACATGCTTTCACATTTGAATAGCTTGCTGAATGTGTATGCATGCACTTGCACAATGCATACGCCTCTTGATCCATGAATCCCTCTCGCTTACATTAGCACTGTAGACGGGGAAAATTGAGGGCCATTATGTAACATGCCTGGCTCCTGTTTTCTATCATAACATATTAGAGCGCAGACGGCCAAACTTTACAATTTTAATGGCTTTCTTCCACAGCTATGACAGTTCTTCCAGCTCAGACCAAGAGGTCGTATAAGCCAGTGTAAGAAAATTGGAGACTAACGACCATAAAAAGTTCCTAAGACGCTCAAGCTCCCAGCCTGCTGGTGTACGTGGCGTGAATTGTATCCGCATGCATGGAGCGGAGGACCGTCGTCGGGATTGGAGCCAAATAAAAATTCAACCAAAGCTGTTTTGGAGTGACAGAGGAATTCATTGCGGAATCAATCTTGTGAAACATAATGTTTTCAATGGGAGTTTCTATGTACAAGCTCAGTTATCACTCGAGGTGATGCGAGGTTGAAAGGTCGTAAAGCTACTCGAGTGCATGTTACGTGTACGCAAGGGCGTATGTGGCAGCGTGGTCTTCAAGCATCGCACATGTTGAGGCTTGTAAATGGTTTATCTGTTAAACTTTTTGGAAACCAACTCGCTTGGTATGCATACCTGAGAGTGTCTTGAGACGTGACGTTAGCTCACAAGATAAGAGTATTATTTGGTGAAGTTGAGAATTTTTCCCACTAAAATTTGAAACAAAAGTGTATGTGGGGTGTGAATAATGTGATGGCAGTTTTCAAACTCGTTTGCCCTTTGTCTCCTGTCTAAGATATTCTGGTGCTATGGGCTGGCGGAGACATGGAGCTTGGGCAAAACAGCTCCGTCCTCCGTTCCACAAGAGGTCAGAGGAAAAATAGTCAGGACATGGGAAGATTATGAGAGCGACAGAGACAGAGAATTGAGAATGTGGAATGAAATTCATGCAGATCATGATCTGCATTGAAAAGGGATAATAGCCGCACTATATAAGACATGTTGGAAGACTAGCTTGTCTAGGGGGATTATGGTGGGCCACCTCGTTGCTATTTTCACTGAATATGCGAGAGGTTAGTGAAAAATGGAGCAAATTTCTTCCAAATCGTTTCTTCAAAGCGTCAAAACATTTTTTATCTCCCTTCCGTGTTTTCGCCCATACTTTGACACCGAGAACTGCTGAGTGAAAGCAAGTTAAAGCATTGCTTTATACCTCAAGGGTCTCTTCAGTTCATGCAGGTAATAGCCAAATAGGAGCGAAATCTCTGTCTCTCTTCACAAAGGCAAGAATTCACTTTCAACTTTTAACTCACAGTCAGTGCTTTCACGTACTGTACACAACAACACAATATGCACACATGCAGCTCACAGAAGATTGCAGTCACGCATCTGCCTTACTTTCGCTTCCACACCAGCATGCATAGATCAGCTCAAACTAGATCAAACTTCACAAAAGAATGAGCACGGGAAATCAAAGTAACTGAAGGGCAAACAGTACAAAGATATCGGATTTACTCCCACCCATCTTCCAGGAATTGTGTCTCAACTACTATTGAACTTATAGGAAATAGAACAACTTACCCATCGATGAGTGGAACTTCGGACAGCAATTTGCGGACGATATCATGGCGAAATCCATTCATGCGCTGACTCTGCATTTCTAAGGCAATAGGAACAACGGCGACTCCTAGGGCAGCACCAACTATCAGGAACCCGCACACGAAGCATATTTGGCGTAAATTCCAGTTCAAAACCTATATTCAACATTGAAAATAAATTCAGAGAATAAAAATCAACCTCTTCACCCTATTGAGTAACCTGCTAAGTACATCCGAAGACTTTTTCGGCCAAAACCCATTTTCCGAAAACGGAAACCTCTTTTTGGTTTTACCCCCAGTCGTTGAGATTCCAAAAGGAATGGCGCTTCAACTTTAATACGGCAGCAGCTACACGTTCGCCGCCTTACTCGAGCACCTCCTTTTGATACCTAGGGGAAATTTCCAATTCCATGTCAAAAATCTTTTCCAAGTATACTACTCCAGCCGCCAATAATTTTCCTCTCCATGTCTTCACCTCTTGAAATTCTCTTTCCCCTTACACTCGGCCAATTCGAAAATTAAGAGTGCTTACACTCACAAATACTTGCTTTCTACTCGGTGCTACAGCTATTGAACGTATATTTCGCCAAAAATTTATCCCTCTTGTCCGCCAAAGTATTTAATGACTGCATCATTCACAAATTACGAACCTGGATACAAAACACTGATACCAAACCAGCATATATTCAAGTCACACTATAACGCAGATATTTCCTACAAAGATCTGGTTATTTAACGACTTATTTTCATCACACTAGCAACGATTTTCACATTGCTAATTTTCAAAAGTTCGTGCCAAAATGACCCGATACCTGTCGTTTCACGTATTAAATCATGAACAAGGGGTTTTCTACTCCCATCTTTGATAAGCTGACACGTGCGCCTCCTGCTCCCAAAACAGTAAATGCGCCCCTCTTATTAGCTGCAGAAATCTACTTGAAAAATACAGCTGATCAATACCTACCGAAGGGTCCGAACACTTTTTTCTCCACGTCACTTTCACCCGTCCTTTGACTTTGACATATGGGAGTTACACACACTTTATTACAGCATCATTCATTCCGTTCGTCAATTCCGGAGCGACGATATTTCAAACCTCATTTCCAAACCGACTTGATTCTCTGTCCATTCACGTCCTAATGGACTAATGAGCTCGTCTTCCAATCCGCATCACTGTCACATTCCGTACAACTTAAGCTCACGTGCTCCCATACGCCTCCCTGTGCTATCCTCCCTATCCTTGTGCCTTTCCTCCTCATTTCCGCCACGTCCGTTTCTCTTCCTCGTCACCTTTCCTTGCAACCTCCCTCGTTTGACTTGAGTTCAGTGAAAAAACCGCCTGTGTCACGTTTTTGCTGCAAAAACTGGATTGTATCAGCCGGATATTTCATTGCATCTATTAGGCTCACAGTTTTCTAATTCTACAAGCACATTTGATTTATAATTGCCAAACAGCGGATTTTCCTCATTATTTATACGGACGCCTGCCTCACTATACAGCACGCCTTTCACCAGCTCAAGAAAAATGCTGCTGAAATAAGGAGCCGATTTGTACTTGTTCCGCAGTATTACGGTTCCCTCCAGCTCATAAATGCCTCGTGGTGCTCAACGTTTCTGTGAGCTGTGCAACGTGCCACATTAGCCTAAAAGAAGTTGGCATTAGTGGAGGTAGATTTGAGAAATGAGCTCGTATGAGACTTGATCCTCTCAGCTTCTTTTCCCAGACTCTCAGCTGACTATTCTTCCGGCAGAGACATCCGAAGGAATGCCACGACACAGTTCTAATAGTTCTTTTATCTTTTGTCTTATAAATACTTTTCGCCGAAACACTTGGCATTCCTCTTCATAGCTTAGACTTAATGCCAATAAGGGGTGAGATATGGACACCATGAACATGATTGCGCACAAGGCGATTTGCAGGCCACTAGAGACAGAGAGAGAACCCATTATTACAACATCACATTCAGTCTCAGTTTTAAGTGCCAAATATAATTCCGGCAACCATGTCATCCCTACTGCTAGGAAGATGACAGGAAAAAGCTCAAGGCTTTCTTCCCAAGAGAATACTTTCCTAGTGTAATTCGACTTCCTCTCATGTCCTCTTGTCAATGACACAGAAGATCAGTTTTCTTCGCCTGCTCATTCTAGCCATGTGTCATACATACGGGATTATCCAATTTAGTCCGTGTTTCATGTCCTTTTTTCTGTGTCTTAATTCAAATTTCTCTTCCACTCCTCTTAGTAAATACAATATTTTAGCTTCCTCTGCTTCTGTCTTCATGACTTAACCCTCACTCGTAAGTGGAGAGAAAGTACAATTTTACAGGGAAAGCAAAACGTATTTCACCATCTCTCTCTTCCCGCTTCTTTTGTATGCATAGACTATCAAATTTAGTCAGTTCTATTGTCAATATCGGAAATAAAACAGACGTGAGAAAGGAACTCAATGCTTGTTGTAACAGCAGCCTAAAGCTTCACAAGCTTAGCGCTTGATGAAGCAATTCAATCGACAGAGTGAATACAGCGAAACGTATGCTTCAAAGGCTTTACCAAGAGAAAGACCAAAGCATGATTTACCACAAAAGAAGCAGAATCGGACACAAGAACTGATTCCCCTTCCGCAATCATCCGAGAGAAGCAAAGTTCATAGAAATCATATGCATGTCTAGCATCACTACCATGCTTCCTCCCTCAAATATATATTTTTCCATACCAGCATCTAACACAAGTTCTTTTTGTGCAACGTCCTCCGTCGCAGTTGAATGAATTGTATGCAGCCTGCATTCATATAATTGTCTTCTCTGGAGAATACGACCAAGCTCATGATTTACTGGGTCTATTCTTTCCCAATAAGTTTCCATTCCATCATGTAGTGTAGAATAAACGCGGTTTGGGTGACCATGCGGTGGTCGTAGAGCAGACCCATCAAATGAACAGGTAACCAACGATTTAATGTGAAGCAAGTAGTGCAAAATTATACACCTGGTCTTGGTTTCAAACGAAAATCCTTTCATCGTCTGCCTGTCGTCTTTACCATTAGTTTTTTAACCGCAGTACTTAAAAGTTCGTTCCAGGGAGGGGAAAGGCATTACATGATCCTTTTTTCTAGACCAAGTCTTTGGAAAGCACTTACCATTTTCATCAAGGCCATCAATTCCTCAATGTTTCAATAAACTGCGAGTCCGAGGTGAGAGTATTAGATACATTTATGCGGTCAACATATTTCTTTAGGAGTCTTTATAAAGCAAGACATTTTATAATACACCTGGGACGTTGCTCCAGAAAGCTTATGTTTTGGAAAACTACGATGAATCCGTTCCCCTCTCTGACTGCCGTTACCATTGCCATTGGTTTTTACTCTACGAACTTTCCCTGCTATTCTCCTGGCACAGTTCCTATTTCTTGATGTCGCTCATACTTGTAGAGATGTATATACATTCTGATCTAGATTTCCGTATCATTTTCAACCCATCCATACAAGCTAACCTATCCAATACCCCGAGGAAGAATAATAATAAACCATAATAAAACCCACCATGCCTCATATTCGCTCGTCGTCTCGCTCCAAGTGCAAAGGCTTTTACTTTCACCGATAAACCAGCCGGTTCACAGTTGATCCTCAGGGGACGAATTTCCAAGAAAAACTTGCACACAGAATTAAAATGGCTTCATCCTTGCCAAGCCGAGCTCCATGCGTTGACTTCGAGTGAAAAGAGAAAGTGGGCGATATAGCATGCCAAGCGAGCGCCAGCTCGATAACTAAGCCACATATGCACATTATAATCCAAGAAAGGCTCTCAACCCTTCCGCAGGAAGGAATGTAGCTGGTTCTTGAATACATCGTTTGCTAATTTGAAGGAATTAGTTCTCTCTTACCGCTCTTTTGCAGTATGCATCAAAGCCGTCTCTCACGCACAACCCTTTTCTCATTAACTGGGAGCGTAACAAACGATTTTCAGTTTCTCCTTCTCATGGTACAACCAAGCCACGTGATTCCAATAGATTCCAATACTTCCACGCCTGTAACTGTAACCGATAGCCCAGAAACAAAGCCGCACATGTGGCTTTGACGATAGGAAAGCAAGTTTGCCAGTAGCACATTGGTTGTGCCGCAAATGCTTTCAAATTCACATTACCAAGTTGAAGTCGAATTCCAAAATGTTTTAATTCATTTTTGCATGAGCTTACTAGTGTTTTACTCCCTTCTATGGGTTGTTATGGGTCACAACAGACTTTTTGGCTTACCCAATGTCACTTTATTTCTCTCCACCGGAATATCTGGCTAGGTCAGACAACCTTACACCAGCTGTACTTTTGCGCCTCCTTACTTTCCCTTGTATCCATGTACCTCAGAACTTAAGCTCAGGAATTCTCTTGACACAAGGATTTTAAATGCAGTAAGGTAGACAAGTCGTAGTAGTTGCGCTTTCTCTACGTGGCTTCCCACTCATCAAATATTCGTTTACATCTTCTGAACGGCGGACTCCCGTTTCACAGAAACTAATGCCTGCTTTACCACTGTGCTCTAAGTCACCTACAGAAGCCCTCTTGCTATTTATCACTCCTCTTTCAGCGTGGCGGGTTAACTCAATCTCTTCTGGTAGATAATTTGTAATTCAAAATTTGTAGTTTCCATCAGAAAATCCAGTAGACCTCCGTCGGAATCCCGTTCCCCCGTCAATCACATGCCTGACGTTTTAACAGCATTTGCATACGTAGGTGTGTACAGTGCATCAAATGTCATCAAGCATGTACCTGCATCCCTGTCAATATATCAGTGAGCGAATTCGGAGCCGGGGCTCATGAATGTTAACTTAGTGCACCGGGGAGCGCAGAAGTAAGTTTCATTAGCTCAGCAGTAATAGCTTTAACAAGGCAAATAAACCGGAACAGGTTCAAATCACAAACATTTAAAACTCACATTCTGTCGCGCACAAATCCCTTTTGTGGATAATAACTTTCCTGCTTAAATTGCCACGGTCTGTTGGCATGCACAGCAGTTAAGATTACTCATCAGGGCCAAAACCAAGAGCAAGCGAAGGAGGGAATGGACAATCAAGAATGTTGTGCTTCCCCAGTAACTTCTAATTAGTCACGTCTCCTCGGAGAATTTTCTTCACGCTGTCTGTCTTGGATCACATACGCATTGCCTCGCCGTGCGTATGGCAATTTCTCCTCAAGGATTAAATACGCAAGAGAGCAAGTGATGAGAAGATTATAAAGGATTTCTCCAACCAAAATGAACCTTCGTCTATCTATTCCACTTCCACTACGGTGATTTCTTAGATATCGATTATACTTCTACTTCATCCTTCCAGGGGACTGTTTCTCCAGCTGAGAGAGACGAAAACATCCTGTCCCAAATGGATTTCTTTGGCGCATTTAGTGCCCTGTTACTCTGAAATTTCGTCTCACGCCAAGTTCTCGAGTCACCGTGTACACATTTAAGATGGAAGTGTAACATTAGCAACTTGGTGACTGATTAATTCTTGGAAATTGATAACTCCATTTAGAAACCAACCTTCTAATCGACTTCCAATATGTATGCTGGAAGGCTCCACTTAAGGACTGCGAATATCAATTAAAGGAATGAAAAAAAGTGAGACATATTGCTGTATTAATGCTCCTGATTCCATTTCTTTTTCAAACGATTACGTCAATCATCGATTTCCACCAACTCTCTTTTACAAATTCCATACCTCCGAGGTAAAAGATACAGGTCAGGCAAGCTAACATAACTAGATGGAGCTTTCATCATGGGAACGTTCCCAAACTTGCAAATCGGTTACATCAATCAACAGGAAATGTTCACATGTAGCTTGTATCTTCCTGGTACCGTGGATTATTCGCTGGAAGGAGCGAAGGGTACAAATTTTAGAAATTTTTCACATTTCAAATGCGTTAGCGTAATATGCTTTTCAGGTGATTGATCTAGTGCCAAGGGCTCAGAGAGACCAATGTACACATGAATATACTAGCCATCCGGTTTTTATCATGAGGCAGCTTCTTCACACAGCGATTCGCCATGCATACTCCTGACATACTCGCCACGATTAAGGATCAAGTTTCCAGTCAGACATTGCGCCACATCCATTTAAATGTTGCCACCAGCTGGAGCTGGATGCGTCAGCGATAAAATATTTCCCTCGTGACCTCAATACAATATCATGTCTTATGTACGTTTTACGAGTACAAAGAAGAAACACGAGCAGGAATATTTAATAAGACTTTGAATTACATCACTCTGAAGCAACTTGAGTGATGAAACTGACTTTCGCCAATAGCCGGCGAGCAAACAGCTAAACCGGGTCAAATTTCTAAAGCTGCTCAACCTTGAAAACGCTAAATGAGGGGATGGAAACTTTTATTAAGCCATTTGTACATTTAAAAAATACAATGCATATATGTACTGCTAGCTCCATTTTATCACATATCTGTTTTTGTTATCGGTTCGGCAATTTCACTGCATGGAATTTGACGGTGTATTCCATTGTTCTTTAGAGCTCTAAGGCTTATTTTGCTAGAATGGAGTCGAATAACTGCCAAATTTTTCCATGCTTCCAATTTTTCACATCTCTCAAAGGACTAGTTGCTAAAAGCGAAGAAGATGAGAACAGGCACGAGTAAATAGCAGAAAATGACTGACGGGTCGTATTTCTAATACAGTTAACACGTGTTAAATTTCTTCCAAGAGTATTTCGTACAAGAAAATCAATAACAGTTCGCATTAGATTTACCTGACAGCCAGCTTAACTCATGTTAAAAAAGTAAATTAAATGCTCCTTCCAAATTCCACCGAGGCGGAAACGAAGGAGCGACCGGCAGATGAAAAATCACTTTCTTTCGCCCTCAGAATACTAAAATGTTTAACCTGCATACTTGCCACAGCACCTTCGTAATGCAAACAAGAATAAATGCCATGAAAATAAAAGAGAACTTGAGCATAGGGGAAACAACCGTCTGTGGTATCCTGCTGTTTTCTA
Organism: Sminthurides bifidus; assembly: GCA_009872375.1. Taxonomy (NCBI): domain Eukaryota; kingdom Metazoa; phylum Arthropoda; class Collembola; order Symphypleona; family Sminthurididae; genus Sminthurides; species Sminthurides bifidus. The sequence goes on along the minus strand of VRMD01001893.1, from coordinate 4,133 downwards.
GCAGTCGTGAAGGATCGCGAGGCAAGACAGCAGCTCATCAGCAATCTTTTACATAAAGTGCGAATTCGACCAGCCTCTTCGGTCACTGATTAGATTTTGTACCTACTGCTAGATCATATGTGGCTATGAAATGAATCTGGCATTTGCAATCGATCACCGCAAGTATTTTTGCCAATAGTGCGCTCACATGTGAGCTAGCTCTCATGCTGTTTCAAGCTTTGATCCACGCCGTTTTTTGTACCAGGCAGAAGGGTAAGATTCTTTATGCTTGCTTTCATTTGCCAATAAATGGATAGAAACTATTCTGAACATGTTTACAACAGCTGGGACTTACGATGCAAATGCATGCATAAGAGTTGTTAACGGCTAACGACTACACTTACGGAATGGCAGCAGATGTTTGCTAGCGGAAGAAGAATATTTGCAATTTTTTTTACTGATCGTGAGAGAAAAGCAGGTCCAAGACTACTTGTCCATACTGAGCGTGTGAAGTGTGATGTGCAAGAGGGCTCATGTTCTGGATGCAATGCCAAGGGTAGTTACCTCCGAGATTTATTTCATTTCACTCCAACATGAAAAATTATTAATGTAACTGAGGAAAATAAAGTTTCTGTTCATGCGGAAGGGGCCAGACGGTTTGGTTTGTTAAGTCATTTCATTTTGTCTCCAGGCAAGTTCAGATCTGAATTTAATCCCCGGACGGGCTTTGAATATTAATTTAATAAAAACGATACAGAATAAAATGGGGGAATCTTATCATCGCAAAACTTTCTGCGTTTCCCAAATCTAACTCCTTCAAGTTACCGCTTTTAGTTGAGAATAACCACAAGAGGGAAGATGTGCCAATGTTTAGTGTAAGGTTGGGCAGAGAAAGCATAGGGGTTCGCTGTGAGATGAATAAAATCTTGTGTTAAATCTTCAAATTCCCTACTTTGCATTTCCATGTGCCTGTGTAAAAGAGGAGGCTTAACATTTTCTCACTTTCACCAGAGACTTGTCATGAATCTGGAAACATATTGCTCCTTTGAGGTGTGAACCTAATACGGAGGTCGTTTGCTTTCTCTTTTTCGTCTACCTCCACTTGGAACGAAACTCGGGCTTTTTAAAGATATTGCTCCGGCTAAAATAAATATTTTCTCTCTGGATGAGATGAACCACTCTTTTATGCTGCACTGTCAGCGTCTTCGTTGCCAATTCGGCTCACTAGCCCACCAACTACTCTTCAACTACACTGCATAAGCATTCATGTTTTCACCACTGCACACTGCTAAGGTGCCGCTTTGGAGAAAGCGGCTTGGCCATTGTTCTTTATGCTGGTAACTTTTCATCCCCTTTTCATCTCTTCTTTTCTTCGGCTTGTTTACAAATTATCTTCATCCTCTGCTCCCATGAGGATTGCTCCATAACCACCTAAACGCTTGACGTTTCATTCAGAATATATTATGTGCTTCGGCTTGCCTATTTATTCTTGCAGTGTTCCTGTCCCAAAAAACTGTTATCACAGCATTGATCTAGAAAACGCATACTATAGTTTCTAGATTGGATAATGTCCATCAAGGCTTGCAGCAACTTTCATTCTTGGGCAGCAGTTCAACTTGTTAGAATTCATGCGCGCTGTTTTCCTTGCACTTGGAAACATCTCCGCCTGCTTTGGTATGTATTCTAGTAGATGAAAACTTAACTGCTTAAGATGAAACGTACGGTATCCATCGAGCGTAAGAATGTGTAGTGGGCCTTAATGAGATGTCATGTTATATGCCATCTTTGCGACCAGTCCTTTGCATACAAACGAACTACATGCTTAAAGTTACAATTTGCATCAGCTGCTCCCTTTAATAACGGTAACATTATCAAAGCTATGTAACTATATGACATAATAAACAAGGAACATACCGACTAACACAAGAATATGTCTACGATAGTTACAAAAATACACACCAGCCTTTGAGGTATGATGGCTAACGACAAAGCCATTTAGTTGTGAATCGCTCCAGGTATGTTATTTGATCCGCAACTTGACGACTCAAGTGCAATACATCCATCGTAAAAAGAATCTCGAGGTAGCGTATTTTAGCGCAGTGAACAAACTGTAACACATTTATGAAACACATCCGTCAATTACCCAATTCTAATGCTTTGAGAGCTTGGAAATCATCGTAATGACAAGGAAAGAACTAAATAAAAGGTTTCTTGGAATACAAGGAAAAGTTTGAGGGTATTGACTAACCATGGAAAGGTACAAACTCAAAAGAAGTCTGAAGCTCTGGGTCGACTGGAAGTTGGTAACTTTAACAAGTTGTCGGTAATACTAGTACTCGAGGTTGATGGTGTTAATGCTTCTTGAGATTTGGAAAAAGGTGTAGGAGTTTTGCTCGGCGTGGATCGCAATGCTGACGAAGGAGTTCTCAGGTCCCGTGGCGTTGAGGGCTTCTTGGGTGTATAGGACTCACGTAGCGCCTTGTCAGACGGTAGAAGACGGCCAGCTAAATGTGACTTTGCGAATTTCTGTGCGGCGGGTGACATGGTCAGCAGTCTATCTAAAGAACTGGATGTGGTTGGCCTTGGAGATGGGGACGCAAGGTTGTAACGGGCGGCCTCAATAGCTTTTTGTTTCCTGTCCCGGTATCCTTGACTAACTTTCTCGGCTAGCTCCAGTGCAAGTTTCTCTCTTTTAGAGGTATTTAGCATTCTGAACGGTTTTGCTTGCGTGGCAGGAACTGGAGTGTCAGACCCATCGAGACGGAAAGGAGTACCCTCGATTTCACCCCATGTCATAAACGGAGACTCTTCAACGCCTGGTGATGGTGAAGGCGTCCGCACGTACCCGTAGGAATTGACTTTCGGAGTTGATGACTCAATCTCTTTCCCATCCAATCCTATTTTACCTTCAGGTATCTTAAAAATTTTCGGAGTATTACCTCCTTCAGACTGAACTTCCTCTTGTTTATATGGATTTCCATCGAATCTTGTATTCTTGAGCACAACTTCCGGCTTCTTCTTCGCCATTTCCACCTCCTCCTCAGGGGTGAACGCAACACCGTCAGGCACATACATGAGATAGTTCTGGTTTTTATAGTTCCAAGTGTCGATATTCAATGGCCTTTTATATTCCCCAGCTTGTTCTTGTATCGAAGGCACCATAGCGGATTGCTTTAACTGTTCAGCATGCTTATTTTCAGCTTCGAACAGCCATGAATACCTGAGTCTGTGCTTACGATCAGACTCTTCCATTATTTCTTGAAAACTCTGATTGTCTTCACTCGTGTAGGTGTTCAAGTAATCATTGAGACTCATATTCTTCGCCTTTGATTTGCTTGCTGATGATGAGACTGACTCACTATCGTCATCTTTAGACGGATTCTCCATCGGCAAGTGCGTAGGGGTAGCTCCTGGATTTTCTGCAGGCGTAGCAGTTGAGGTTGGTCCCACAGGTGTTTCAAATGTTGAAGGTGTATCAGTTCTAGATGATCCCAATCTTGGAGTGTTTTTACCAAGACTGTACTTCGAATAGAGTTCTCTGAGCATGTGAATATCGTTATTCTCCAAAGCACTGAGATAAGCATTTTGAGCTTTCAGTTTCTCCAAATCGGGAAAAAAGTCTCGTTGCACTATTTTTTCCAGTTCTTCAGAATATTTATCTTCTTCCAACACTATTCTCTTCTTCTTCAGGGGAGGAGCGACAGGCAATTTAAACAATTCTAAATCCTTACAACTTGATAAAGATTTTGTAGTTGTTAATGCATCACTACTTTTTAAGCTCAATTCCATGGCTTTCAAATTTTTCTTCAATAAATTGCTACCACTGGTAGATAAATTATTGTCCATGCTTCCACCTGCAGCCTCGTCGTTCATTTTAGTGGCGGTGTTTGTTATCAATAAGAACTTTAAAAATATTAGCACAACGGAAAGCTACTAATTAATTGTCACTGTTGTTTAATTTTTCTTTTAGACTTAATTGCAGAAACCCAAAATCTTGAATTTTCCAGAACGACTACATATGTTGCTCTTTCAAAACGTATTCGAGGACTGAACTAGGCGCTCAATGAGAGTGAAACTTTATGGTCGACAATATCAACCACCGGGAGATTTTGCAGTTGAGAATTTCCTCACCGACGACGCTACTCGTCAACGAA
>VRMD01001892.1:0-15080 GCA_009872375.1 Sminthurides bifidus | reverse complement strand
AACTGTGTCAAATTAATGTGCCTCATTATGTCCAACTTGTCTCGTACTCTGTCTTGTGTTTTTGTTTCACTTGGATTACGTGTCAAAACTGGTCTTTGAAGAGCCGCTGCCGCCGCTATGTTCTCCCAAAGTAACTTCAGAAAGCTACAGCACATGGTCTGACCTGCATCCTTTGCTCTGATGTTCTGAAAGAGTTCACAGGTTGCAATGACTGAACAGGTGACAAATGCATTTCCTACGTGATCTACTCTAAACCCATTTGATAGAAATGAGTGATGATTTCTTTTCTCCCAGCACCTAATCTAAGACAAGTTTGGCACAGTTTTACAGTGATGATGTTCAGGATCATCTTGGCGGAATTTATCGACTCTTCAGTCGTGATAGACCTTGATCAGATTCAAAAACAGCTATAAAGTAGTCCTGTCCTTTTCATGATAAAACCAACATTTCAACTATATTATCAGACTCAGACTCAATCTGACATTCACCAGACCTGTACCAAAACCCATTTTGACTTTTGACGTTAGCCTACAAGACCTTGAACTGTTTCTAAAGCAAAAGCACCTTCCTCCATACTATTGTTCCATATCAAAGTCACCTCTCCCGTCTCCCATCTCCCCTGATTATCTTGTTTAACATCAGAACAGATCATCTTTTTTTTCACCGCCAAAGCTATTCAGTCGGGGGCAGCGCCCCATCGTGTCTCTAAAAATATGCCTGATTCCATAAAATTTCCCTTCTGTTATCTGTCAACCCCTGCAGATTTTCAAATCCTCCGTGAATAGGACACGTTACAATCCTCATCTAAAATTCATTTCTATTCACCAATTCACCTGTTCGGCACAACATGCAAGGCTAAATAATCCTCTCGGAACGTGGAACACTAAGCAGACAGACTCTTGCATTCGTCCATACACAAGCATCTCACCATCCCAACAACCTCATCTTCAAACGCTCACGACGCGATGCAGCCTATGAGTCACATGATGTGCCAAGGCTGATGTTACCGTTGATCGTCCTCATCATTTCCTACCTGTCTCATTTAAGTTTAATATATTTAAAGAGCTCTCTCAGCTCCTTCGAAAGCACCGCTTGTCCGAGGTAGCAATTTATGAATGCCAGGTCGCAAGTGGCTCACGATCTTGCATCTTTTTCTTCAACCAAGCTTTTCTAGTGTACAGGCACCAGGCACAGAAAATGAGCCAAAGATTTTCTTCACTCACCTGACTCTGGCAATTACAGGGTAATTGCTCGCATCAGAATTCTCCGGCACGGACACGTTGTAAGACCTCTGAGAAAACTGCGGCCAGGAGTCATTCTCATCGAGCACTTCCACACGAACGGTTGCAGTTGCAGATTTCCTCTCCGCTTGAGCAGGTGCCAGATCATTTGCCTGAACGATTAGCGTGTACTCATCCCTCGTTTCCCGGTCCAATGGCAATTTGGTGGAAATGACGCCCGTGTCAGACTCGATCCTGAAAGCGTCTCCGGTGTCATGCGGATTCAAAATTGAATAAGCGATGTCGCCATTCTTCCCCGTGTCTCCGTCCGTTGCCCTGACGCTCAAAACTGTGGACCCGACCGAGATTCCTTCACGGATCGACACCGAGTACGAACTTTGTTCCAACTTGGGGCTTTCGTCATTAATGTCTGCCACATTGATCTGCAAAAATCATAGGAGGCGTCATTACATTATTACTGTACTACCTGTTCAATGATTTTCTCATGCTTTTATTTCAGCCACAACGGCTTTATTCCTCTCCCTACTGTTCTTTGGCTCAACTCGGCAAGCCAGGACATGAATTCCTTCTCGCAATGCGATTATCTCTAACAACTTGCAACAAGAAATTTCCTCAACCACCACCTCTCATAATTGCAGGACCGCAAAGCAATGCATGTGCACAGATGAACCACACCAGGACAAAGCTAGCAAGACCAGTATTTGCCAAGGATGCTGTACTATGCGTGCGACCACGTCTTGTAAAAGAAGTAACAGGTTTCCAAAATGAGTTAGCCACAACGACGTCCATGTTCGACTTGTTGAACAAGGGGCAGAAATAAAGACTAATCATGTTTCACTCTCCGATAAGTAATTCAAGACTGGCTTATCTACATGGCCATCTGCATGATCATCATTGTAAATTGCAATTTAAATCTGACCCTGCAATAATGCTAAGTACTTTTCAGGCCCGAGCAAGTACGTAAAACCGGGAGCAGGAAGCTCATTACAAGCAGTGTTTTTCATTATTCCTATCCTTAATTCCAATTTGGCTTTGAGATCACCAGCTAACTTTCCGGGTTCTCGGTTTACCAAGGCTGTGAGAAGATACGTTTGGCCACGGCGTGTGTAATCTGCAGAAGAGGTTTACCCATCGATTTTAGTACCCCCTGCAAGATAAATTCTACAAGTCGACAAGTTTTTCCCCAGCTGAAAATTTGTACCATTTGCTCGTAAAATGTTCACCTGGCCTGCTGTCACACATACTTAAGTGGAACTTGTATCAAACCCAGGCCTTGCCTCTTGCCTGGTACAATTCAAATTCAACTCCTGCAGGAGCTAATTGTGCTGTAGCAATTTAGCATCACCTAAAATTCCCTTTGCCCAGGGGTTAATTATATACAGGAGGGTGAGGACTGAACAGGGAGTAGGTGTAGACCCGAAGACCGATGACGATGCTGGTTTACTTTGCTCCCCACCTGAGCTTACTTTGCTCCTTGGTTGTTGGCTCTTTCATATTTCTTGTCTCGTCCCTAATTACACTTCATCTTCCCCCGCAAGAAATTCGGTTCAAGTCATCATTTCAAGTCATTTTCGTCTCTTTTAATACTACCCCTGCTTGTAATTCTGTCCGTGTACTGCATTTAAGGAAACGCAAGTTGTCAGTATACCAGTACTGGCTCGGCATTACTTGGCCCATTCCGTGTCTTTAGTTTACGGACAAAAGCTAGTTTCTTGTACAACACGATTCAATGGCAAAATGTCAGCCTTGAAATCGTTGTAGCATGTAGCTTTTGCGACCTTATGATTTTGCTGCTGCACCCCTAACAAGATTTGCAGTCTTTCCTCGTTATTCTACAACCTTACGATTGTACGGGTCGGTCCTCGGCCAGCCTGCCTGGTATCGGCCGACCTGTTTTGGGATTCTGTACAAGTCGGATTTAAAATCACCGCCGTCTCGGTATTTTCAATCTGAGGGTGCAATTTTTGTATGTTGTATCGCTTTTGTGCAGCCAATCTGTTCAACTGCCTTCGGAATTAATCTTGTTGAAAAGCCCGTGTCATGACTTATCTATGAGCGCATTTGTCAACAAAGGGACGCGAATCCAAGCGTACAAAGGAATCTTACCGCCGGATACACAAACGGTAGGGTGAGCGGTTTTCCTTTCCCGATTCTATTATTTGTTTCCAAAAAAAAGTTTTCCATTCATAAAAAAAGTTTCGCAACCCTGCTCCCACCCCTAGCCCAGCCACCAATACGAACCTCGGCTATGGAATGCTCCTTTGGATCTTGTACATTTGACGGACGGCTGTACCCAGGCCACGGCTACTTTACTCCGTCACTTGAATGTCGAAGTCAAGTTTTCTCGGCAATAAGTCACATGTTGCGCCCGAGGCAAGCCTTGGCTTTAGCCAACTTGCTTCTGCCGAGGGTCGGTAATGATGCATCGAAGTGTAAAATTTTTATTTTCACAATATCCAATGAAAAATGAGAAAACTGACAACCATCAACCCCCAGCCAAGTGTTCAGCCGACGAGAATTACGAAGTTTACGTACATGTACGTAGCTGCGTGTAAAACTTGAATTTTTCTTCCAACTTTGATTCTTCAAACACGTAGCCAAGGAGCAAGTATTAGTGACGACGGCACCCGGTTCTCAACTTGTTGGTCGTTACTTGTAGAAAACCGCACCCTGAAACTTGTAAATTAAAGATCCCATAGGATCTCGGAAGCGTAAACGTTATTTTACCCCTCCGTGAGGAATAGTGTTCAGTTAGTCTTTCCTCCGTATGCCTTTTATTTTTTTGATAGAGGACACAAAAATCCTCCGTTCCTTCTTGTATCGCTTTCTTCTCTGCCTTTCCGAAATGAAATGATCCTTTTGGTTCATTTCCTCCTGGCATGGCTTATGCCGCCTGTCTGCTCCTGGGTTTTGACAAAGAAACTCAATAAAAAGTTTCGGAAAGTTTTTTTATCCCGCTTGGGAATAAATTCATCTTGCCACCTGAATCCTACGGTGCGTTTCACAGAGCAGATGCTGCATTTAATTTGTGAACGCATCTTCATTCAGACATCGCCTGACTCTTTCCTTGTTGATTCACTGGTGTTGGATGATGCGTTCACGCAAGAAGTTTTTTCCACCCTCTGCTTTTTGTGTACATTTCATTAAGTGTATTAATATCAGGCTGACACTTTTTCTTCATTATCGCCTACCCCTTTTCTCTCGACCAGAAGAGGCTGGTGTCAATGGATAGTGTCATGGCATAGCTTAGAATGTGAATATTCTTTAGATTCAGACATCGATTTATGAAAAACTATAACGACCAGTGCTACTTTTACACGGTTTTCACGAAGATTTTGCCTTCCGTCAAGGAAAGCGTGGTTGAGAAAAACAATTCGGAACTAGGAATATTCTAGAACCACATTTTCGTTTTCGTAAAATCAGTGAGAAAAACGATGCCTATAATTTTTGTCCAGATTTTCTTAATGACCTGGTTAATGATTCGGCTTAATCCCAGAAAAAGTGATGCTTTCCTTATAAAAACAAAACAGGTTCCTTCAATTCTCCTCATGTTTTGTGATGAAATGACTTAAGAACTTGTGAAAAATCCTACTTTCCGACCACCATTCCCTTCCCTTGTTTGTATAAGTTTCCTCTTTCTAATTTTCACCAAGGCATTAACTGATACCATGAACGAGTTCCCTGGTCCTGCTCTTTACATGTCGTCAACTCCTTCCCAAGCTTCTCGTGTTCATAAACCTGAATAGTTACGCATCTTTGCCTTTTTAGCAAGTAAAAATGTTACCTTGAGGCACTTAGCCGTTATCGTTTTTACATTCAGAAAGCAAGTGCGTTTACTCCAATCCGCCTTCTACCTAAAAATCACACCAAGACCAAAGGAACAAGTGCATTTTGTTTGTCTACAGTCAAGTTTTATTCAAGTGAAATCGAGCCCAAGAAGACTGTTACGGTGCCGAATTCTTGGCCGTTTCGTGTTTTATTTCCCAGGATTTTTGAGAGCGTAGTAATTTCTTGAATTTTCTTTTTCCCTATGGGACGGAACTTATCTGAATTGGTCTCCTTGTTCTTTCCCACTCTTATTTTACAGTTCAAGTTTACTCTCACACAAATTTTTACACGGGTGTAAAAAATCTCATCTAAATTTCACGCAATCCTCTCACCTTAACAGTTAAAACAAAGCTTTCTCCACGAGCGGTCTCTCTGTGAGTCTGAAGCGTTTGGCTCAACGAGCACCAGACTTTAGTTAATCGAGCGGTGTAAAAATGTTCACGTGATGTTCAGTTCATTCTGTAATCCTTTTGTCCTCCTCTGTAATCTCATATTAATCCGTCAGAGTCGTGAACCTGGCGCTTTTTCTCCAGATAACGCAATCGTAAAAACACACAAATCTTTTTACTTTCCACTTAACCCGATCTCTCTCTCCTTCCTCCAACCCTTGTTTACTCGACACGCATGGAAACTTCAATTCATGATTCATCCTATGTGAATCCAGTCCTTAGTCCTTGGTGGTTTACCTCCATCTTTTGTTTTACCTTCGGTGTGTAGCAACAAGCCAGGAATGAAACTACTAAACTCTCATCCATTTCCAGGCTTGAGTGAAGCCATAACGTACAATTTCCTGATTTTTGGTTTACTACTTGCTCAACTCAGGGGGTTTAAGCCTAATCCATAAAATACACGCTTTTGCCTACAGCCATTTACTGGATTCAATTGTGCCCAGGGCAATTCTCCTAAACCTTTTATCTTCTTTTCCAGTTTCTTTAATAGCCATTACGATATGATGCAACATGTATTGTTTTCTTGTGCTTTCGGCTCTTGTGTTCATTTGAAAGGCCTTTGTTTACCTGAAGCACAGACCAGCCCGAGTTACAGGTAGGTTCACTGCCGTGTACAGTACACTTAAGGTACACCTGTAAGGATCCTGTAGGTGCACACACGGTGTACTTAAGGGATGGGGGAGGCTGGTTTACCGACTTCATAATCTCCTGATGCCGCAATAAGGGGCGTAGTTTTCGTCCAAGGGCTCTTTTGCTATAAACAAAGCCCGTACTTGCACCTTAACATACAACCTGTACTTGTGTGTACGTAACGTGCCTTTAAACGTAAACAACGGCTTCTTGGAACACATTACCAGGCCTTGGCTGCCTAGCAACACGTTTCGGTTACGACATAAACAGAGCTGGGATTTGAAATCGTTTCACGTTAATCTCCAGTACCCGAGTTGTGCCGCACCGATAACGTAATTTGAGGGCAGATCGTTTACGGAATTTGGTGCTTAGCTTTCAGCTCTTCAGCCTCAGCTCTCAAGACTGGTGGATGAAAGTCAGTTGTGCGTTATTAGTTTCAGCTTAAGGATTGACACCAGCCCGGGGTGCGACATTAAGTACTAGGTAGTACAAACCACAGCGGTTTAATGTGAGTCGTAAAGTGGAATGTTATTTTCATCTAGGACTCGCGATGACTTTATTTTCCTGCAGGGGTGAAAGGCCATAATCGTATTGAGGATTTTTTAAGGACAAGTAGTTCATTAATCTATTGTGAGTTGGCGAGATTTTAGGAACTCTTCCTGCTCCCTGAGCATGTTCGAGGGCGGAGGGTGTCGCGTCGTAATTTTTCCTGTCCGCATATCTTTTTTGATCGAATTCTCCGAGGATTTCTCTCCCCCGAAGCCTTTCCAGCTTACGAATGTCGCAATTTACCGCATGGAGTTTAATGCCTTGACTGGTGTTGGTAGTTTTTAGGTTCTGGTACATGGGCATTTTCCATGGTAAATCAAGTCTTCATTGTGAATGCAATGCCTTATATGTATGCAAGACTAAAGACGGAATTGCAGACACAAGTCCTGGATCAACCCGCACCCGCCCGCAATCCGGGGGATGAACGGAGCAGAGGGTGACTTAGGAAAAATGAGCAGAATCTATTAGAGATGTCTAGGGTAAATTTTATGGTGCATAAATCTAGTATTTGATCCTCAGAAAATCCGTTTAGGCACATCCAAAGGAAATCTGTCTTGTGACTCCGGCTTGGGTCTTTCCTATCATTTACCAGTGGCTTTTTTGTCTACGAAGCCAAAGCCTGAGATGGAAAAAGTGCTGATTTTTTTCCCATTCAACATTTTGGTTTCAAACTTCCTCTACGCGGTCTAATAAAGTAATGCTATATAAATTTTCTGTTCGGGAAATGAAATTCAAGAAAGGAAAAAAAGATTGTGGAGCAACATACTTCATATGCCCCTCTCAATTTGTTCGACGTCGGTACACGTTTGTTGGAATCACTGCAGCAAATTTGACGGCCGCTGGTAACAATCAACCCCCTGGAAGCCGTAATTCGACAATATCACATCTAAACGGTTTCCCCTTCCTATTTTTTACGGGTGCGCAAATTCATATTGTGGATGCAGTCCACAACTACGTCCGGAGACGAGAACGAATCTTGACACTTGCCAGACGTGGTCCTTCCCATGACAAAAGATTCAGGGTTGGAACCTCCAGCAATTTACGTAATAGCAACCCGGATCATTGTCACTGTCCTTGACAAACTATCCATGTAATTTGGCAGATACCCGGGTATTTCAAATTGTCGTCTACGGCAGATAGGCACTACCGCATCGAATGTTATAACAAACAGGACAATTTCATCCTCATTTATCCTCTTTTCACAATTCCACACAACGGAAAATAAATCAGCATACGGTTAACTGTCTCCGGTTGCTGTTTGTTCCAAAGCTCTGCTCTTTTTCTCGCACTTTCCTCCGAAGTTCATACACCCTGTCTCTTTAATTTTCCTTTGAACCCACTCCATATGAAGCCCACAGCTTTGAGCCTACATGTCAAATCCGGGAAAGTTTCCCCCGCCTCTTCTTGTAGCTGCTGGTTGCTCGTTGCTTTGCACTTGTTCAATCAAAACTTGCCCGATTCATCATCCTCGCATCCACCCTTTCTAATTTACGCATCATGTCAGACTTTTACCCGGGTTCTTGATTCGGAATTCAAACCGAGCTACGTATGAGGTACACACATCCCTTTGCCCGGATCCTTGATTCACAAAGGGAGCTACATACATTGCATCCCTTTCTCCTTTCAAAGGATACTGTACCAAGAACAATCTCCTACTCCTGCCTCATGCTCACAATCTCCCAGATCCTCTAGGTGATTATTCTTATACAATCTTCTCAGATTTCGCTTTCTGTACTTTGATTCACTCTGCTCTTGTTCTGTTCTGTCTCTAAAACAAGAATCTTGTTTTAGAATCCTGTTACCCGGCATCTCTGACAGTTCGGTGGTTCATTGAGCCCATCATACTTTCTCCGTCTCTCCCCCCTCATCATCAGTCATTCCCGGTTCTCATCTTCAGATTTGGAGCCCGGATCCTCCCCTCCATTACTCTCATTTCCCTCAGCGGAATAAGCAAATATTCAAATTCAATTAAATCATATCACACCCTACCTGCAACGTAGCAGTCCCAGTCCTTGGCGGTATCCCTGAATCCGTCGCCACAATCCTAAAGTAATGCACATCCATTTTCTCACGATCAAGCTTGTCAACTGTGGAAATGATGCCCGACTTGGAGTCCAAGCTGAAGAACTGCTGTGATCTCGCATCGAGCAAACTTGTCATTGAGTACGTCAAAGGACTGTTTTCAGGGTCGATGGCACTGATAGTCGTCACAGTAATACCAGGTGGTTGTTCTTCCGGTACCGAAGCCATATACATGGTCTGTTCAAAGAACGGGGCTTGGTTCCTCATTTCGCGGCGCATTCGGTGAATCGGATGGAAATCCANGTAATACCAGGTGGTTGTTCTTCCGGTACCGAAGCCATATACATGGTCTGTTCAAAGAACGGGGCTTGGTTCCTCATTTCGCGGCGCATTCGGTGAATCGGATGGAAATCCAACACCGAATTCGAGCCCGTGCCACCGCCACCGACCACTCCATCTTGGCCGTCCATCCGGTGGATGATGAAGTGCACCAGCTGATCCCATGACATGACAGCGCGGGCCGTTCCACCGGCCGTGTGATTCTTGTACGGCGAGCATTTCATATGCAGGAGGATCTCAACCGTCGTCACCGTTTCAAACAAACACCAATCTGCTCTTAGAACGAGGTCTTTTGCCGTGGACTCAACGGCAAAAAAATGCTCGTTTCCGCCCACAACACTAGCCTCCACAACACATCCGGATTTCACACTCTGCAGGAAGGAAGGATTCGATCCCGGCTAATTTCTCCGATCCATGGTGACAGTATTGTCCATCGACCGGAAAGGAGACGTAGATGTCGTCCACTGCCCGGTGGAGGTTTCTGACGACTTCGTCAGGCTGAGGTTTCTGGCCGGTGGACAGGAGTTTGTTCCCTGAAAGGGTCCTGCATTCGGAATCGGACACCGGTTGAGTAACTATGGTAACCGGGAAGGAAATGTAGTCGTATTTGGTGCACTGGGTGATGCAAATGAACGTGTGGTTATTTCGCACGTGATGCGGGTAAGCAATAATGTCGATGTACACTAGGAAGGAACTAGGGAACACAGGCGTTGATGAACACGAATTTGAATTGAGACGGGACTTTTTCAACCGAAGTTTCCCGTCTTTGTCCAAGTGCACCAGGCGATGAACCCAGGGTTGCGTCTTGTGATGCGAAATTCGGTAGGTGTACACATTGACGGCGTTGTCACCAACCACCGGTGCGGATTCCACCTGTGCATCGAACAAGACCCAGCCTTCGGGTCGGTTGTAGTCGGTGATGACGACAAAACTGTTTGCGGTCCTTATCCTCGTGAGGATGAATATAAAATGGAGTGAAAACTGGATGAGGAGTCCAAGTTTCCAGACTGGAAACATGGCCACTTTCATCGTGATTTAGGGGCCGGAAATAAATTCCGGCCGCCTTGTTTGCGGAAGCTCACAGGTTGATCTGCTTTGATTGCCTTTCAAATTAAAGGTTTACTGCTACATTTTGTATATTCCACCTTTTCCAAGTTCACATTTTATCACTTGAACTAAACTTCGCTATTCGGCACGCACACAATCACACACCACTTCTCCGGCTTGTAATCAGGCAGGAAATAATTAAATATTCTAATAATAGTTTCTCACATGTTGCGTCGTGGTGCAATTAGCCGCAAGTTTTCGTGAACTGCTCTTCAACCGTCCCTTGGTCGGGTTCACTTCTTTACTGAATGTTTGAACGGGGGAATGGAATAAGATAGTGGTGATGTTCCTCTCGTCCGTTGCTCACCGCAAGAAAGTCTCCTCCTCCTCCGGAGGAATGATTACAGGTAACTTTTCAACAATGCCTTGCCTATTCTTGTAGCTCTGCAAGGCACTTGTGTATCTCCGTTGGCCGACTCTTCATCCCATCTTCTTTATCCCAGGACAAGAGCACAGGCAGTGGGCACAGGTTGGATTCGTAGGCAGGAGGAAGTCGGAGCTTCTTACCATACCTGTGGAAGAAGGAAACCACATGTGTATGAGTGAGAGAGAGACAGAATAACACATCCCCACGTAACTTTTAACGTAAGGGTATTAAACGCCAGAGAACATTGCCAGTGTCTCTTGTTCCTCCGCTGCTTTTTTTTATGATCATCTCCTCTCTTTCTCGTCTTGACTTCAAATCCAAAACTTTTCCTACCACCTCTCGCTGGTCAATAAACCGTGGGAATATCGCCTCAGGCTTGGCAAACAGTCATGCAACAGTGGTTCCCTAGTCTGACTATTGGGCGTGCATACGATTCCGAGAGAGTTGCTGCGAAACACACAACATTAGCTGCAAACCGCACGGAAAACTCCGTAAGTCAGTTCCCTCTGTCCAGGTGAGTCAATCTTCGATCGCCGTCCCACACTGCACTGTGAAACATGCTCGAATGACGCAGCTAGCCAGGTAATGCAACAACCCGCTTAATCAACTCTCGCTCTCCGTTTCGTTTCTACTCTCTCTCTACTGGCCTATGCATGGGCTTAGTCCCAAAACTTACCTGGGCCCAACGCCCTGAAACAACAGTCCAGCCACCTTGTCCTTACGCACTGCATTGTTTTTAACAGGATCGAACGTATGGATTATACACAGTCACATGGTTTAAGTTTTGAGGATGCATGACTGAAAATTGAGAAGGTGTTTGCCTACGCTTTCTCCGTAGGCTCCTAGAAGCTGGACATCAGCTCAATTAATCTAAACTCAGGTTGATTACCGTCTGCGACACGCCCGTCGCGAAATGAAGGGCGATTACAGACCTTGAGTTTCTTGGAATTTTGGCAGGAGTTTTTCTTAGGAGAATTCGATATTGCTAATTACTTTCCCGGTGGGGTTCCTTCCGACTTGTTAAGAGGGCAAGCTGTTGCCATGGTGATGGCCGATTTTTTGCATGAGGAACTACCGCATGCAATCTCCTATTCCAAAATTGATTGAACATGATACCAAATACTAATACCTGGACAGAGACTGTAGATGCTAGTGTGTAGATCCTAGTTTGGTCTATAAGCCGTTATTTTAATCTAAAGAGATTTTGCAGATCCAGTCATTGTCCAAGATGGTAGTTCGAGGGTGTCCCTATCGCACATATGCGTAGGTTGTCTCACGGATAATTGTAGCAAGCGTCGGATGTAACCCAATTAATCGCAGAAATACAAAGCTCGCCAGTGCCTTTCCTTCACAACTACACAACCAATTAGTAGTCGCCATGGCAACCGTACTTAAACCCAGTCAGTTAATAGCATCTTTCGTGCCGAAAAGTACTTTCTGATTAAGTTCCGTGTCCTTCCCTGCCCACCAGTTTTTTGCCCCTCACTACTGTGCATATGGTGGGCGATCAATTATTTTCTTGGGATTAAACTTTTGTCACTCCCGTCATCCACCAGGAACTTGACCGAAGGAAGGTGAATGAGTGAGCTGAATTGTGAATGCATGACTCGTATCTTGCAAACGCAGCTTATTCAACTTGACAAGCAGCGAAGCAACGCATTATTGCATTATACTATACATAACAACCTCAAGTTTCAAATGCCAAGGCTAAAATTCGTCACTCGGTCTCCGTCATTGCGTGCTTTACGAATCATTTCCTGCCTTCAGGTTGTTATCGTACAACATACTCTTTCACTTTCTCGTTCCATTGCATTATGCATGACTGGTAATGATGTAAGAATTGAGGCTCACAACACCTTCGAGAAAGGGTCTCCACTCTATCTAGTCTACCTCCAGTTTTGATATTTCGACACGCCTGAGCTACACAGGATTAGCGTACACGTGAGGAACGCATCTTTCATTTCTTTCTGTCCTTGTTCTTGGTCCCGTCTCCGTCCTCCGTTTCTCTTTGTAGTAAAAGATGCTCCGCTTTGATTCAAAGAGAGCAGTAGATGAAGCAACCGTTGGTCACAGCTACGGTACAGGTAGGTAAGTAAGCACAGAACAACGTTTTGCCTCCTGCGAGACAAGATCCTCTGCGTACTGATTACCGCATCCATGAATCAATCTTTTTTAAACCGCACCGGAGGAGGAACACCGTCCTGCTGCTTTCATGTAGAAAAAGTTAAAATAATTCCTGCTCTTAAGATGCTTTTCCTCACGCACAGACGTAAGTAGCCGAAGAGAGATGTGTGGAAGGCGCCTTCCAGCTTCTCGGATGAGCGTCCCACCCCCTGCCTAAATTTTTCTGGCGGTTAGTTACATGGACCACAAGTTATAATTTTTCCAAAACGATCTGTTGAATCTCTTCCCTCTCTGCTCCAGTCCGGCCGTCATGTGCACTTGTTCCGATACTTTATAACCTTTAAAATCTGAATCTCTGCTCCACGAGAGTTTACCTGTCCTAGACTACAACTGCAGTCGTAGGAAAAATCTTTCAAAGGGTGGGAAGAAGACACATGATTTTGTGTTTGAGTGAACATCTGCCTCATCCTCCTACGTTTGACATGGTGGTTAAAAAGACACTGTCTGTGTAATTATTTTCCTCCTTCATAGCCTCATCTCGTGGTACGTAACCTAGCATCTAGGAAATACAAACTACTTACAGTCAGAATCTGAAAGATAATTTCCAGGATAATTTCCAAGGAAGAAGACTGTAAGCCCTGTCGGACATTTTTCTGTAACTAAATACTTCCATAAGATGTAATTATTTACCTTGGTCTTGAGGTGGTGTAATGCAACAGGGGATGCCTGATTAGGTAAAATGGGGATGCTGAAGCTGCGGAAATTAGTTTGTTGCTCCTCACAGAAGCTGTGACTTGGTCTCGTTTCTCGTTACCTTTTCCTTTTACACATCTCACACAATTCTCTCACACCGCAGCCTTTCTTAATCCTCCCACCGGCCAGCTTCATTAACAAGGGAAGAAATTCTCTTAGAGGCTATGGTCGCACGTTTACTACGTCTGCTACCGTGGGAATTCTGTCGTACAAATTGCCCGGTTAAGGCAACTAATTCCGGTCGGTAAATTGGCAGACCACAGCACACTTTCACTTCAGTTTGTATGTTTTACCTTCACTTAGGGCTTTTCAACTCACCAGTCGGTAGGTATAGCACGTAAGCTTGGTTCACACAGCTTGGCTCGTCTCTCCCTCCTTTCACCGACAGAGATGTGCTTCCCATCACATCTTCTCAGGAACTGGTGGTTTGGATTCCGGGAATTTCGGTCCTACCCGCGGTATTTTGGATCCACTTACTTCCTTTTGAAAATTCCTCCCATGAGTCCCCAGGGTTGCATATCGCGCTTGGGCTTTTAGTAATACCCGGCTCTTGGCAACAAATTTGCCCCTCTATTCACTACGTGTTACAGAGCCGCAACAGGATCTTGTCGTGGCAGGGGGTTGATGCTGCTTCCATGCGGGGTTTTTCGGATTTTCCCTGCTGCAAAAGCAACAGAGCTTTCTCTTCCCCGAAAACGGTAAGATTTCGGCTTCATTGCTTTGCTCTGCGTATGTACTCCGCCGGTGTTAAGGTCGAATCGATCCGTCAGGGATGAATCATCCCTGTAGTATGTACGTTCCTTGGTAAGGATAGCCTGCTGGTGGAGCTTTCTCTCTCTGTGTTTACAAGGTTAGCAGAGGGGAAAGTGCCGGCTTGTGTTGGCCTAACACGAGCTTCTGAGAGGCTTATGTACATATGATAAGGTGCTACCGGTGTACCGGTTGAGTATCCTTGAGTATCGGTTGAGTGTACGTTGTTGAGGGAGTACGCAACGTTATGGGTTTGTACATACTTGCGTTGGTGGACTTTTAAGGAGGGCAGTGGCGGATTCTCTGCTCCTGGTTTGCGTTCCCCTTTACAATTTCCAATTCCGAATGAATTGGAAAAGTTGGATGTAAGTGCTTGGAATGGATGGAGGCAACGGTAGGAAATGATTAGGTGCAGGGTGACCGAGGTACAGTAGCGTGGATATTTTCTCTCCGGTTTTCTCCAGCTTGAAAACATGGTGCTGTTTCACGTACAGAGTAACAGAGTAGCGGTGGTATGAAACGGAGCTGTGCATTGGGAAAGTTGCAGTTTCAGATGCTCATCTAGTTTCGTGTCCCCTCTTTACCTTGTTATCTTTTCGGTTCTTCCCTCTACATCTTGCACTCGACGTTACCACACACCTAACCGATGCTCACTCCCATTTTCATCCCTCCTTCTTTCATGTCACCCTTGCATTTACTTTCCCAATTTTCGGATTTATCTCTAACCAACTTCCCAAAGTGCAATGAATACGCACGCATCCTGGAAGATATGAGTCGGACGGTGGGTCTGGGCCCATACCGAAGGTGTTGCTCGTCTTCCTGTGGCCAATTCACTGGGGAGTGTGTGATGATGAACGGAAGTGAAAATTTTTTTCGCTCCCCTTTAGTTTTCGTATCTGCTTCCTGTTGATGTGAGGTAGT
>VRMD01001891.1:0-15084 GCA_009872375.1 Sminthurides bifidus | reverse complement strand
AAATAATTGTCAGGTGATAATTTCGCCCGGGAGTTCAAACAATGTACCTAACTCTTATACTACCTCAGTATCACCGTATAAGAGTTAGCACCTAACTATGTGAGCGACTGTCCTTACGTCTCTATTACCACCATTTCTCAAAGTTGTGCAAATTGCTTTCCGCTAGTAATTCGTTAACACCAAATCATCTCCTTCAACACTCGGTTATTTTTGGATAACGTGGTAGGAGTAGGAGTCAATGTGGAATTCTATTGCAATTCTAGCTTTGAATTCCAAGGTCTTATTACGCAAAAGTAAACTATCATTGAATATTGATAGCAAGAAAAGTTCATCAAGTTATGTATTTAACCCACCTCCCTGTGCTTTTAAGTGAGAGTCGACGAGTGCGAATTTCGCCATGCTCAAAAGCCCCATGCGTATCCGTATTGAATAGGAGACACTGGCTGTCGTACAAGAAGATTTATGGCTAATCCGCCTTCCAATGCAAAAACAGTTGAGCACAAAGGCCCATGGCTATTGAGCATGGGTATGAGATTCATTCACATTTGGAGGATTGATGGATGAAAGCCAAGAGTAAATATAGTCTTGATTGCACTTCATTAAACTTTTGTAGACGGCGGCAACTGTACGAAGGGCTGGATTTTACCGTTAGAGTTGCTGGTGGTAGGTGATTGCGTGTAAAATTTGGGAATATGAAACAGCAAAATGGTCTTACCGGCTTAGTTTTAGATTAGATATGCCATGCTGTTGGAATGAATGACTATTTGTTTTCCAAAGCAAAGGGGGATTATATGAAAATCCTTCAGTTTCATCTGTGCAAACTGAATCGAATTAGCATAAGTCCTCCTGCCCGAAGCTGTCCTTCCATCCTTAAGGAAATAAACCAAACTGTAAGGAATACGGCACGGCGTTTTAGTTGCTGAAACAAATTAATTCATTTTGCAGGCCTGTTACTTTCAATCAACATTGCAAATCCGGCAATACTGTACATGTCTCCTGTTCCATGCCAAGGATATATTCGCTTCGAGCTATTATTCGCAAATTACGACCAACCTAGCTGGCTGGCAAGACCATGAAATGTAATGGCTGTATACCGTTTCCTCTCATCCTGTCACTCGCTTCCCAACCACCTTCCAATGCATTACTGCTCCTCAAAATCTCCAAGAGTGCAAGATCTAATAAAGGAAAGTCTCTCTCGGCAAATTCACCTCACCACGTGCCTAATTTTAAAGTTGCCTGGTATAGCATAACTCGAAATTAATTTTCCGCCAGAAGAATTTCCGCCAAGGTGCTTCTGCCGTCATCATAATCAAGTTTTCATCTTCCCATCCGGAAATCCTTTGAACTTGCTCTACTCTTTTGCTCTCTCAGGGCAAGAACTAGTAGTCTAAGGATCCAGGAGCAGAAGCGAGCATTCCTCTACCCGAATCCGCGAAAACATTCTCATTTGAGCCGGGAGTCACCTGCTTTATATCAATTTCGAATTCCCGTCGCGCATCCATTGCACAAGACAGATTAACTTGACAAAGGCAAGCGTCAGCAGAATCGCTACAACCAACAACTAAAAGGGAAAAGGAGACGGGCCTGGTGCCAGCTGCCAAATTATTCGGCATTCCGAAAATCCCAGGGACATGACTTTTCAACGTCACGACACAGGGCGCAGAGACCGTAGTAGGTGGGCATTTAATGTGTCAAACCTTTTCCCTCTCATTCTTCTTTCCCAATCCAAAGAATATATATTCGCCAACCTTCACATTCGATCAGCTGTGTTCCGGCCCATGCCCAAGCTGGAATGCGAACAGAAATGTGTGCTTGCGCTTCCCTCCACAACCCCGAATTCGATGAATGTAACCTGACCCAGCCAAAATTCGCATTCCGCCTCATGCTCTTGCAAATTTATCAACCCACAAACGTTCCACTTTGCCTTTTCGTGCAGCAATATTGTATCATCTGTGTTTATTTCCATCTTTCCAAAATCTAACACTCGACCATCCAAAACTGATTCCTCACTTTACACCGTCACCATGCCATCATCATGCTCATGCTCATGATCATCACCTTAACGACACTGCTCTTTATCCTAAATATCGCTCTCACTTCTTTCTCGGGCCGAACGGAGTAGCAAAGTCATTCGCATAACTGCACAATCAGTTTACTCGGGCTCAATTTGCTCAATACATGGCATTTGCCCACAACGTGACGTAACGGAATGTACGTTACCGGTTTGCCAGCACATATTTATCTAATCCAAGCCTCCCTGCCGATCTCGCCCTCCTTTTTGGACGCCTTGCCTTCCGTGCATGTCTCTCCGTCCTTTGCAAATCCTTTGAGATTCCTCTCTGATTTGCCTCGTTTAATCCCACTCCTTTTTTATCAGTCTTGTCCCGGTTCCCTAGTCATCGCAAAGAAAATTCTCCTACTCCGTCCCTCAACACCATGTAGCATCTCTTGTTCAATGAGTTTGCCATTCGCCACTTAATTGCACAGTGTCTTCAAGGCGCACAACAGCCACATTAAGGTTACCAAGTTTACAGAACTTTTGCCGAATTGAGAAAATTATGCATGCATGAAATCACTCCAAGCGTTTGCTCATCCCGGCTTTAAAGCACCGGCATCCCATGCATTCATTGTAAAACAACTCAACGTTTCACACACAAGAAAGGCGTAATGCAGTGGACTGTCCTAGGTACTTAAGAGAAAGAATGACTTCTTGATATTTCTTTCCCTTGCTGTCTTCGTGACTTGGTATTAGCTCCTGTGGACTCACTTTCTCTATGTACTACAGCAACTTTTGTAGCACTCTCCATTTTGCATCAAACATCACCTCAATTTCAAATCTCAGACAGCAAATCATTTGCAAAGAGGATTTCCATGCCTTTAAAAAGATTATGCCCTGGTCTCCGCCCGAATACAAATGACTCCGTCCTTCCGCAAGGTGGAAGAAGACAACCCGGAGGTACAGTTTCTTTCCCAACTTTTCATCCGTCTCTCTCTTTGTCTCTTTACAAAATCCCAAAGCCTTTTCGCGTGTAATTCGAACTGGAATTCCGTGTCATCATTTTTTAAGAGGAAACTTGGCTGACAGCGACAGAACGTGCTGAATTACGGATGGAGAACGAACCATCTCATCAGCAACCCCATGCTATCACAATACCCATAGTGCAATTGAAGCCTTCTACCCGGGTACTTTCAGTGTACCTGAGAGGAGAATTTGCCACGCTCAGGGATTCCAGGCTCCTACTGGCCTATTTGCCATTCCTCCAGTGACATCCTTGCAAGATTTCAGAACCATGATTGCAATCTCCACACATGCATGAAACCAAGAAGCCCAACACTGAGGCACCCTTTCGCCTCCAATTCACATATTCAGATGTGCAGCCTGGATAATTCGCAAACAAACAACGACTCCTACAGCACTTCACCACGGCCTGCATCCTATTCTTCTCCCCCTCTCGAACATGAATGGTGGCTGACGACAAGTGGAAATACCGCTCTCTGTGATCATGACGATCATCCAAAACTTTTTTCCCAGTGGAAAGATCATTACTTCACAATAATAGCTGGTATGCAGAATCTGTAACATGAGTGCAAATCGGATCAACAAAAAGCCTTGCGTTAAAGGAGTGAAGGCTTTGCAAAGGATCGTGATTACTTCCTCCGACATGTACCACCACTTCTACTGATTAGATCGCGAAGGAGAGCCCTTCTTCTTGAGTTAAAGGCAAATAATATGGGCCGCCTTCGATAGCTTCGTTAGGTTTGGAGTTGTTTTACTCGAACAGAGCCGTATAGACGAAGAGGAGCAGCCAAGAAAACACATGTAGGCAAAAGGAAGGCTGAATGAAGCTGGAGCTGTGAGTTGTAAGAGTCTGTGAGAGTTTATAAGGAACCAATGCATAGTCCATAGTCGAGGAGCAGGAGCACAGCAAGGAAGCTTCGTTCGGCTCGCCTATTGCAATGCTAAGCTGCAGGTACACATTATAAAGCTGTGAGCACTCGTGTATTCATGCTCGTTCCGCAATACTCGGCCAGGAGCCGATCATCAGTTGGAGTTGCAAGCAAAGAAGGGGAAGAGAGTCAGTAAGCCGAGGAGGTCTGTTGTCGTCGTACCGAAGCAAGAAGGGAAGGAGCACCAGCGGCAGCAGCACTGACTGAGTTTTGGTGCCCTGAGGAAGAAGTGGGAAGACGTCACCGGAAGTGGACGTGCGCTCTGCTTTTTCAACCTGAATTTTAGAAGTGCACCCAAAACAAGGATGGAAAACCACCAAAAAAATATTCCTTATTGTACCAGTGACTGAATTGATATTTATTGCAGTTTCTTACCACTGTTTTCCTCCCATACTTTATTTGTCTCGCTGCGGTGTGTTGCACCAGCTCTATTAGGCAGTGATCATCGATTTGTGCTAAAAATAAAAAGTTACCTGATTACAACTAAATACTTGCGTGATTTTGAAATTTTCACACCCAACCATGGGAAACGTGTGCAATTGTGAGCTGAAGCAGTCTTCTTTGTGACTTTAAGTTTTCCTGGAGGAAAAATGGATTAATTATTCATGACACGCAACTACTTTATTTCCAAAGCGAAAATCACGATGAACATGGACAGAGATTGGACGCTGCGTCATTGGTCTTAGTTTTTGACGCCTGAATCATATGGTGCTCTGTTCTTGCGTTGTGCGTTGTGAAAATGACTTTGATCAAGTGCTTACTTATTTAATTTGCGAATTCTACACGTCGTACCCATAAACGCTTTTCTTGAGCTGGAACGCGAGTGAGTTGAGCACATGATACTTGAACAATTTGCAGTTATTTATCAGCGAGCATGTAAGGCCGTCCAAGAAGGGGCTTTAGTCCAATTCCAAATGCTAATCAGCTTGATAGGAAGTGTGTGAAAAATCTATAAGGAAGGAGGAATTTTTATCCGTATCACACTGGCCGTTTGCCCTAGAGAGGATGCATTCCGTTGAGTATGTGCAGTTCTTGATTTGTCATTATTTCTGCTTCAAGGTGCTTGTAACTTCTCGTGTATAAGTATACCTTGCGTCATGGAAAGTCACGGACCGGATTAAATTGCTTCACACTTGTTTCGCTCAGGTATGCTCTACTGAACAGATTTTTTAAATCGCGTTATTCTCCAGTACCAAAACATCTACGATTCAAATGAATGTATCCTAACAGTTCCATTCGACGAGGCGGGTGGCATGCTCATGATTGATACATTCTCTTCCCTGTTGCGCACATATCTTTCAGCTTGTCCCTCCTAATGTGAAGTGCGTTAGCGCTAACTTAGTTTCTGGTTGATGAAGCCGTGACTAGTTTTTATCTGAACGAGCAAGTGGGCTGGACTAGATATAATGTCGGCTCTCAAGGTGCTGAAGGAGGGAACTTCCTTGCTAGTGCGTTTAGGCACCTTCCGGTATTGAGGATTTACTAAACTTGCATTAGCATAAAGGTCATCGGTTGGTAGTATAGGTGCGCAGTTAGTGGCAACTAAAACGTCTCTAATTGTGAAGGCTATGACCGCCAGGGCCTCTCTGCTTTGCTCAGACCGAAAGAACTTTAGGTTAAAGTGGCTATGTCTAGACTATGCGGCAGCTAATTTCAAGACCAGCTAAGCGATAATAAAGGCCATGATATTGTAATTTCTATGATGTCGAAATGCGGGATGAGACATTCCTTTATGTCAAGATGATTAAATATTAGTCACTTCACTGATGCTGGAAATATTTCCTAGGTGATCGGTATGGGTTAAAAATGTTATC
This sequence comes from Sminthurides bifidus, assembly GCA_009872375.1. NCBI lineage: Eukaryota > Metazoa > Arthropoda > Collembola > Symphypleona > Sminthurididae > Sminthurides > Sminthurides bifidus. The sequence continues at coordinate 9,322 of VRMD01001891.1, read as the reverse complement.
GTCATTTTTACATATTACATATACTATTAGTGGCAAGTTTTGTTACTGTACTTCGCGTCCGTAGAGTACCACCAAAATTAAGTTGAGCATAAAATTCTGCTGGTGTATTCGTATAGATTGACTTATCAGTGAGGAGTTCAATCTGGTATAATTGAGTCATTTTCTAGTCAAAAAACGGTGTGATTAAAATTTATGCCCGAGTTTCATGTAGCCACGATTTAGGCGATAGTGTATTTTTTATCTTTTTCGCCTCTGTTAAGTGACAAGTGTTTTAAGTTTAGCGTTTGATCAGTTTGAGCGTGATATTGATCATGAAAGCGGTGCACATCAAAATAGAACTAAGGCAGGCTTTAGCTTCCATTTGCGGCCGTACGTTTTATTTAGCGAAGATACTTAAATTCGGACATACATTTCTCCTGGGGTAACCTTAGCTGAATGATAGTCGAGGGCGAATTCTACCTAAGTAGCGGCATTGAATGGGTTAGATTAGGTCATAATTCGAAATTACCTGTTGCAACATTACCTTTTGGATTCGAACCATGTTTTATTTTGTACCATTCACACAGGGACGCTTACTAAAAATGAGGAAAAATACGCTTCAACCGGCGGTGAGGAAGCCTCCCTCCACCGGCAATGTGGGTAGTCAAATTGCTGGTTTGTACGACCTGGAAGAAACTTTAGGGAAAGGTCACTTTGCAGTTGTCAAAGCAGCCAAACATGTGTTCACTGGGGAGAGAGTAAGTGAAGATTACGACTTTGAAGATTAAGCACGGTAGAAGTTAGGTTACCATTTGCTTATTGATCGCGTAAATTTTTTTAACGCTCTTTCTGATGTTTCAGGTTGCAGTTAAAGTAATTGACAAAACGAAGCTCGACAGCATTTCACAAAAAGGGTTGCTGAAGGAGGTTCTTTGCATGAAGCTCGTTCAGCACCCAAATGTCGTTCGTTTGTATGAAGTCATCGACACCACGACCAAAATGTACTTGGTTTTGGAATTAGGTCAAGGCGACTTGTATGACTTGATTCTGAAACACCAAGGTAACCTTCAGCCCGTAAATAACTATACTAATGGTGCACTTTTTTCCAGGTAAAACCCTCTATCAAATGTACACAATTTGTTTTTGCAGGTGGCTTGAGTGAAGACGTCGCACGGAAATATTTTTCGCAAATACTAGCTGCCGTATCCTATTGTCATAAGCTACACGTCGCCCATCGTGATTTAAAACCTGAAAATGTAGTGTATTTTCCTGCTGACGGGCAAGTAAAACTGACTGATTTTGGATTTTCTAATCGGTACGACGTATTGGTTAACATTAAACGATTATTTACTGGGTCTAGGCAAATTTAATATTCATATTGCATCAAAATGTTGCAGATTTTGTCCCGGAGTTAAGCTAGATACTTCATGTGGCTCGTTGGCGTATTCAGCACCAGAGATTTTATTAGGTGACGCATACGACGCTCCCGCTGTCGGTAAGAAGATATTTTACACTGAATCCAGCTATCGGACTTGGTACTTCTATAAAACTATGGAAATTAAATGATTCTTATCATCTCTCGATACAGATATCTGGTCACTCGGTGTAATATTGTACATGTTGGTCTGTGGTCGTGCTCCGTTCCAAGAGGTATGGGAATTCGTGACTTCCAGTCTTCTTCATGATTCAATTAAACTATTAACAAGCAGTAGTAGCGTAGCACAACCAATCATTTGCAGAAACTCATCCACCTCCGATAACTCGGCTGATTAAATATGTGTTGCAATTACTTTGCAGGCAAATGACAGCGAAACTTTAACTATGATCATGGATGTGAAGTATAGTATACCCATGCATGTTTCACCGTTATGCCAGGATCTGATAAGGAGAATGCTTGTCAGATATCCGGAAAAGCGTGCGACACTTGAGGAAATTGAGAATGATCCATGGGTAATTCAGGTCAGGATATGATTACTTTTTACATTGGAAGTATAATACCTTGCTTCGATAATTGATTATACAGTGATCAATTATTGCCCAATATAGGATGGTGGTCTTCCAACTTATTTGCAATCTCCTCTTATATCCGAGCATCGCTTAACGTACGAAGAGCGGAATTCTATAATACAACAAATGGTTGTGGGAGAGCTGACTTCAAAAGAACAGATTATGGAGTACGTATTTCAAATTTTTACATTTTACATAAAATAAATACATAGTAATAATGGCTGGGAACGCATAGTTGACACTTACACTTATTTACAACTTAGAGCTCTGCAAAGTAATGCCTACAATCATATCACATCCACCTTTTTCTTGTTGGCGGAGAAGTTACTTCGTGAGAAGAAAAATGACCCCCCAGAAGAAAAACCTGGAACGAGCACGGCACTGACTGCCTCTCTAGAATCTCTCCATGATCGACGCAAAAGTTCAGGTAAGCTTTTTGTGATGATAATTACGCCAGTAATCATATCGAAAGGATTATATTCGTATGAACTTTACACTCTTATGTTTAATACGCAGATACTGAAGATTTAGCAAGTGGAGAAGATGACTCGCTTGCGCCACTTGATCTCGAGATAAAATCTAACTCTAACGCACCCTTAATATCCAAAAAGATTCCTAGAATACCATCCGTACTGAGTTCATCAGCTCTGTCAGAAATAGAAAAAGGTCTTCCGGTATTAGAGGAAGATACAGGGCATCATGAAGAAGGTAATTTTTATCGCAAATTTTTTCACACTCTTACCATTGAGTTGACGCATGACTACAACTACAAGCATTAACTTTTGTTCCACCACAGTGGAAGACAGTGCTGGTCCTTTGCCTAAGGCTGTTGGGAATGTAATTCGGAGAACTCATTATGGTAATCGGAGAGTTATGGTTCCACAAAGATCCGCGAGCTGCTCATCTTCGGAGGATGAAGATTCTGAAAAGAAGAAACGAAATTTACCTCCACATCGACATAAAAATAAAAGTTCACGAAATCATGGAGCTGGAGAAGTACCTAGAAAGTTTCGTGATGACGAATCTAGCGATGAGCAATCGGGTGGATGTTCTGGTGGATTTTCCGGAAACCCTGGGCTAAATCTGGTGGCTTCTACTGGCCAAAATGCATCGAATGGTTCGGAAGCTGATAAACAAACTGACGAGCAGTCAGAATCAAAGGATGGAGATGGAAATTCTCAAAGTGATGCAAACGCAACCGTGGAAGCTGATGGCAAACAATACAATAAACAAAATTGCCAAAAATTTGAGTATGGAGAAGACTGTGACGAAAGTTATCGGACAATTGCCGCCAGAATGTCATATTTTGATACTGACCGTGATCTGTGTTCTCAAATATCCAATCTCGGTATCCGCAAAATTCCTCCCTCCGTTTCTACAGGATGTGTTTCGCGCCTTGAGTCAAATGGCGTGAATGAATGTGACATGGTTTACGGAATGAAAAACACTGTTTCCCCAACAGTCAGCGATCCTGTAACTGGTAGACACGTGGCCAAGAAAAGCAAAAAACTGTTTTTTAGCTGGCTATTTTTGAGGCGAAAGAAGAACATCAATCAGATTCCTCCTAGCAGTGGTATATACAAAACTAGATCGTGCGCTGAGCTCAAAATTAAAAATGGTGTAAATCGCAAGCATATGGATGTCAATCAGAATTTGTGAAGTACTAAATTCAAGAAAATCGAACTCGTTTCTTACTTGTAGCAATTCTTGTACGCTCTTTGTGGTAGATTTAAGTTAGAATTTCAACTCATGAATGTTGCGTACAACGTTGGTTGTCTGTTCTTGCATGAACTTTGGTTTCTTATGAAAACATCTACGTTTCAATTTCAACTGGTTTCTGTCGCTCGTTTGTGCTTTTTCATGAACCGTTTATCTGGGTTCGATATACGGTTCGTCATGTATATGTTCGAGGTTGAATGAGTGAGTTTAGAGTTTATCTTTCGCTCTCTCTAAACTGTAGTAATGGCCAGCAATTAATATTATTCGTTGGAGATGACACCTTGTTTTCACATTCCTGGTCCTCGCATTGCAATCTAGAAGCCAGATAGTAAGAATGCAAATAGATGTGATCATTTTCGTTTATCTAAAGAAGCGACGGCAGCATTTTATGACTGTGTGACACACGGTGTTGAGAATAAGCAGAGGGTTATTTCAATTCGCGTTACCGTGGTTGCTTGAGTAACATATGATCGAAAAGACGATCTCAAGATTTGTCTTGTACGCAATTTCTGATGTAATAATGAGATTTCAATTGAATAGATGTAAGCTTTAATAGCAAATTGTTACAGAAATAGAAACTTCCACTACGTAATGAAAAGCGTGAATACGTTCGCCATTTTAGCTTTGACAGAAAATTTTGTACGAGAGCTCGAAATGATGTCTAATATTGAATGTCACTAGCACAAACGAACACAAACTAGTCATTATCTTGTAGTGTTAGTGTTACATAAAAAAGTTTCCAATAAATGGTATTCGAAAATTTGCTACAACTTCTCACTTCTGCAGAATATTTAACTTTTAGCAGTGACGTTCTCACTAACTTTTATGGCGCAACGAAACTCCCGAAAAATACGTAGCACTGACGTATACACAATTCACCCCAACTTAGTATGAATAAAAAGGTCAGGACCAATTAACAGTCAAGCAACAGCATTTACGTCATACTTTCAATCAATGCAGATCGCATACTGGCCGTCTGCTGAGGCAAGGGTGCAGCACTATTTAATCTAAACACCGCTTCGAGCAATGAAAGTTCGGTTGCGGTCGTATCCATACCACAGAATATGGACCAATCATTAGCAACCATACCAGCTCCAACCACCTCACTACCTCTGTTGATACTTCCGGCCTGAAAAATACATGATAAACGTACATTACATACCAAATTTAGTATCGATCACTAGATCACAAATGCATGCAAATCGGCAAAAAAACGATACATACCACTAAAGGAACTTGAAGAAGCGATGATAGCTCATTTTGTTCCTCCATAGGAGTTTTCGGATGCACTATCCCTCCTTGGTTAGTAAAAACACAGTAGGAGCCAACCAATGCGTTACCGGCTACCGATTGTCGAAATACTTCAACTCCAAGCGTATCTTGCACGATTTCCTCTGTTTCCTTCAATTAATATCACCCAAATTTAGCAAAATAAATTTAACTGTGATGCAACATGTGGATGGAAATACATAAAGGAGCCTTGTTCATAAACAAAAGCAAAAATGCCGCTTGCTCAGCAAGTACAGATTGGATAATTTGTAGTCTGCCAAACATTTCCATGTAATTCGGCTTACCCTGTCCAAATCAGGATGTACTAAGGCGACATAATCATTGCATGCAATGACATTTCCTAATGCAGAAAGTTTCTCTTCCACTCTTTGTATTTTTACTGTTTCCGGTAAAGAATTACGTAAATGCTGCAGTTCCTGATCCGTGGTGGAATTAGGTACAATCAATCCGTGCCTGTTTCCTGTGTAGAAATACAAAGTAAGTTGGAATGGACGTAACGGACCGCGCGAAAGGAGTTACAGAATAATTAATAACAAAAAATAATTTACCAACTGTGAGTCGACCAACGATCCGACAACCTGTGATAGAAGTGTGAATAACAGGAATGGTATCTGCCAGCTCTGCCTCGAATATGCTACGAAAAATTTCAATACAAAAAGATCAGCGCTTTCAATACTGTAGCTATCAAAAATATATCGGCTTTGCTATCAAGTTCCCACTTACCTGTAGAAATTGGCAGAGCCGCCGATGGCAACCATACAATATGAATTCGTGAGTTTGGAAAATACACCTATCTCATTATTACCCTCAAACTGGGCACGCACCGCCATCTTCGCCTGGAAATCTATTGAAGCATACGATTTGACAATATTAAAGCCAGCTTAAATGAAACATGACTAATAAGTTTATACCGTCTTGTCCTGACCTTGTAAGTAAATTGCTTCGCCTGTTACAGAAAAATCCCGAATTCCGTTTATGGATGTCAAGTTCGCAAGAGTTTTCGCAATCGGGCACGATGATGGTGCTTGAATTTCACTTTGTAAACTGCGATAGACACTCGTGTACGTTACACAAAACTTGCTGTACTGATTCGCAATTATTCTCGACGCAATACTCAAATTATTTCTACACCTTTACAAAAATGTTCACAAATTTCTTAAAGCAAAGTACAGTTTCTCTAATACTTCACTGCGATTTGAAGAACCTCTCATTCATGCACGTGTGAGTGATCAAAATACGTACATTTTTAGCAAGTCAAAAAATCTCGCAGACGAAACGTTCGCATTTGAAAGAACTGAAATACATACTGTATTGCGAACCACGAGATACGGCTCAAACTCTCCCGGCATACGTAGCAATGCACCAAAGGATATCATATCATGTGCTAAGTAGGTTTTTGTTCAATGAATTTGTTTTAGGTTTGCTTTCAGCAGTGAAAAAATAGCTGCAGATGCATTCGAATTAAAAATCAGAGTACTAATATGCATCGAGATTTAAACAGCTGCTACAGCATTTGGCATAAAAATGTTATTCCAAATTTGTGACATTGTATTTGTTGCCCAAAGTAATTTCATATGGGATAGGAACGTACAGGTATCTCATGGTCAGATCAAAGTGGCACAAACATTAATACACTATATCGTTAATCAGTCGAGCGCGAGCACCTCATAGATTACATCATGGAGTTCACGATTTTGATGTTATTCTGCTTAGATATTATCCTCCATTGAATTATTTCAGTACTTGCGCTTGCTCGTGTATGTCAAATTTATAAACAAGATATATAACCTAGTCCCCTCAGAAGAGCTGTGTTGTATTTTCATACATGGAAATGAGTACAATACACCTAGGTCCAACATCAGCCTAATGACTAGGGAATAATGATCGAGGTACAGGTCACATTCTAATCACCTATCTAGTAACACGCTCTGTCTCTCTTTTCTTTACCACAAAACTCTGATCTAGTTCTCTTTTATACAAAAATAGTAAGCTTATGGCTATCAGATCCAGGTCACTTATAAAAATCAGAATATTTTCCGAATCTTGAGCATTTGAGTATCAGCAAGCTGAGAAATCTATCACGGAAAGTACATGTTCACGATAAAGAAACAATTCAATGAACGTTGCTGACTGCACTGAGACATCGTATCAACAAGGTGTTACCTAAGCCTTTTTCATATTCTCATGATAATTTAAGCTTGAAGGCAGTATAGATTGAATTATTGCATGCAATGGGCAACAACTGCATGACGTCTCAAATTATCAGATCTTGAGAAAAGTTTGCCACACACTTGGCACGAAAATATTTGTTTATCTTCACACGCGAATTTTCTGTGTCGCCAAAGTGATTTATTGGACGTGTACGTTTTTCCACACTTGCATCTGAAGATCTTATCCGAATTATTTCCTGAAAGTACCAAAAGTTTAAATAGTAACGAACTACACGGTTACTGCTTAGAACTTAATTTTGGTTTTAAAGCGTAAAAATTACCGGTCGGTGGCGATTCATCACATTTTTCGTCCTCATCTGGCGAAGGAGAAACAGATTGCAAACTGTCTTCCTTAGAGCTATCGTCATTACTGTTATAGAGATCTTCAAACATTGGTGGAGTAGGATTTGGTGGGCTGCTGATAGCATCGAAATGAAAGCTTTCGTGATCAACCGAGTGATCGTTTGATCCGTTTTCAGTACCATTACGACAAGACTCTTTGTCAATTGATTGTCTGTTAGCTAAGGCATGTATCTGAATCTCTTTTTGCCGAGTTGTCGTATTCACATGGCTATCCACATCAGTCTTCGTCGTAATGTCCGTACTCGTCGAGGATCTTTCCCTCGTGCTAGGTCTATTTTCTTCCACATTGAACGATTCGGAATCAATGAGCTGGACCACCTGTGCTGTGGGATTTCCATTAATATTGCTAATGATGGCACAACTGCGTTTCTTGACAGTTGAAGCGGAGCTGTCACTGTTAGTCACACTTTTTCGCCGATTGTTCTTGTTATTTCTGGGGATGATTGCCTGCAGTTCTACACAATTTCCCGAAGATGAGTTAAGTTCGTGCTTCCGTTTTGCGCTTTGCCCGGTGGAGAACAAACCATGGATCTGCAGTGACTCTGCTACGCGTAACAAAGACTCCAATTGGTCATGTTCAACACTAACTTCTCCAAAGTACATGTACGAAAGTAGGGCCTCCAACTGAGCGTATTTCACGTCTTGAAGCATTATGATTGGGTGCTTATCCTCTGAAATACTCAGTAGTTCCTGCAATGCAAGAAAGGAAAATGATATTTCTTTCAAGCTTTCCAGTAGATCCTATCATTTTCCAGCTTCAAATTTGTTGTAGTTAATTGCCATGTAACTTATACAACGACTAACCTCAAAATATGGGCTGCAAGCACATAGCACTATCTTGTGCGCTCGAAGAAATTTGCCTTCTGCTTGCAACAGTCACGTCCAAGAAGCTGTCTTTTTTCAGCAAATTCTGTAAGGTACTCACTAAGGTATTTGGGTGACTGGCCCACCGTAATTGAATTTTAACTGACATGGTTGCAGAACAAAAAAGTTCTCCTTTTCAACAATTGTGTTCCTGCAACAAATGTAAAAAAACATCATTAGCGAAACATGCAAGAGGTTTTCTCGCTCAGAGTTGTTCATGTAATCAACCAAGAGCATAGTAGGATTGTTGTAACCAGACGAAGCCAAACTTCATTGTGATGTTACATCTAATAATAGATAGCAATAACCAATTATTTCTTACTTGTCAAAATTACTACTACTAGGGCAGCTAAAGAAAGTTGGCTTTCTTCAGAAGTAGGCTGGGATGATTCGATGATGAATAATTGTTGTACTGAGTGGTTGGTTATTTTGAAAAATGTCATCTATTCAACGATGCGACGTAATGTCCAAGATCTTGACTAAAAACAAACGCAGGGTGTCAGTTCATACTAAAAAGATTAAAAATGATCCATAAGACTAACAAAAGAAACAGTTTCCTCCCACGCGAATAAAATTACGGCTTCAAGTCTATATTTTACCTCTTGTGGCGACATTGTCTTTCAAATCATGCAGTATTCATACTTTGCATGATCCGTAAATTATGCTTAACGAGGAAGAAATTATTGTTTGTGCTTGAGAAACACTTTTGCCGTAGATTATTTATAATCTCGTGGTAGTAATTTTGTTTACTACATTCGCGATCCAAGAGAGTTAAATTGTATTTCTTTAAATTACGCACCTTCGCAAAGATTGCGGGCTGAATTTGTAGGATGCGTATGAAAACTCTCGTGCTGTGCAGTGGAACAAAGCGTAGATGAGCTAAACTGACT
>VRMD01001890.1:0-15085 GCA_009872375.1 Sminthurides bifidus | reverse complement strand
CATCCTTCTTGAATGGGAAGGCTAACATAATGCTTTCTGTAAATACAGTCTTCTAATTAAACCAAAGGTCAAATATAAGGAAGAGGACGGAGAAAACCGAGGAGATTTCGCATAGTAACACATAAATGATGTAGATGCTGGAAAGACAGGTATGTCCCTCAATATTGCTTGCTGGGCTACAGTCTACCAGATATGAGACAGAATGGACGGAAGTGAAAAAGGTGCTGGGTGGTGTTGGTCTTGCTGTTTTAAAAATGGTGGATGAAATTGCTTCTTCCAGCGGGCTTGACACATGGTTTGGCAAATGCAAAGCATTTCTCACGGTTTTCTGCTCGAGAAGACGTGGACGTAAAGATGGATGTGCGTTTGTCAGATTGAATCATTGGAGCGGCATACATATTGAAGAGGGGTTGCGTGCCGCTTGGTGTCGGTAACTAATTCCATTCCATCTTGTTGGCGTCTTTAGTCTTTACCCTAAGACGAGACATTCATTGAGATAGATGAATTTCCACCACTCCAAAGATAGATGTTAGATCTGTTGAAATCTCATCCATCCATCCAGTCCAGAATTCTCCCACATTTCTGCCGATTCTCAGTATTTTCTATCTCTCTCTCTCTCTCCAATCCATCTTTCAGCACTTGCTTCCCCTACTACCGTCCATTCATGACATCTTTTACATATTCACATCGTCTCCTCCATCCACCTTTGTTAAGTCCGCCAGACATAAGTTATTAGTCTTTAAATATTTACTCTTACTACAGTTCCTCGGTCGAGCATCAAGGAACCGCAAAATCAACATTAATTGCTTTCTAATCCGCTGGTTTCACAATCAGCTTTGCTCCTAATCGAATCACGGCTCACATTTCACCCAAGCCACAGTCAGCTAGGTAAACCGCACAAGCTCTGATTTGTCTCAAGCACTTATTCTTAACTTGGTCAAGCTCGATCTCTGGGATTCTAATTCGAAAAGACTATTGCAGGCAAACTTAAACTTTTACTGTACCTTTATGTTGAGTTAGTTACTGATCATGGAAAAATGCTAAAGAATACAATCAATTCGAAACAGCTTAGAGGACAAAACAAAGCGGAAAAGGCGTGAAGGATGTAATGCTACTGTAGCAAAAACGCTGTTGGAATTTTAGAAGCAAGAGTCTACTATGGCTTCGCCCAATGGCGGAAATCGAACTAGCCTGAGTCGCTTGGTGAAAAGGTCTGTGCTTTCACTGCTGTGGATTGTTCACTAGCGTCGAGATTTGAGAGGGTGTGATGAGTGAAAGTGAAAACATAGGAATTAAATCCTGGAATGGCGACGGAGGACAGGGAGCTGAGATGAGGAAGGTGAGAGTTAATTATGTCGCAGGTTAATGCAAGCCAAGTGATGAGACAGTATTCTGCGGTACATCTCTGCAGGATAGGATGATCACTTAGCTCTTTTGAAATCTGGAGGGATTAGTGACGAACCTTTGTCGCATACAAAATGTACCGCGTGTCTCAATTCATCAGGCTTTGAAACCAGTTCACGTGTTCTTCTTCCATGTAAACAAAAACTGCTGGTTATTTTCCAGCCTCTTTTCTCTCACCAATTCTAAAACACGACTGCGAAACACCAATACTGACAGGATGGGAAAGAATTCTTAAATGTAGAAATTCAAGTTCTAAAGGCGCATATCATAGAACAATTACATAACATAACATGGACATTCGTTCAGATTATTTTATGCGATTTGTGGTATACTTTTGAATTCTGTTGAAAATATTGGAACGAAGTTCTGACTACCGGATTGGAGCTGGTCTTGTGAAACTTTACTTGAATAGATACGCTGTTTACTGGACACTCTTGACAGTAATTATTGAGTGTATTGATGGAATTTTCTTAAGCAGAGCTCTCGAACCGAGATGTGAAATGCAAGACCATTTGGCCATGGCTCATGGTGATGAAGTGGTCGTAGAGGCTTGTATTGCAGTAACGGTGGAGCTATTGAATGTAGGCTGAAAAGTGCTAAGATAATGTGGTGGAGGACAGGAGGAGAATAATAAGATGAGGCAATATAAATGCACACAGGAGGGGAATGGGTTTACATACCGCAGAAAAGGCGAGAGGGTGAGACAGGTTTCTCTTTTTAATCCCACGTACGCCGCTGTTCCCAATTTCTCTCTCATCTCCTTGTGCAGTCTTAGGATTTGACACGTTTTAATTAATTTCTTTAATGACGAACGCGCTTCTAATGACGGGCAGGAGCGAGAAAATTTTCGCCGATTGGAAAATTTTCACAGAGAAAGAACAAGAAGACCTTTAAAACTCTTCTGAGCCTCCGTACTTACAGCCTGCTTTCTCTTTTCACTCTCTGTCTCCATTTCCCTCGCACAAACAAACGCCATGGTCTTCTAAACCTTATTCATTAATTCCCTTCTATCTCCCGTCTCGTCGCCTTTCCAATTAGTCGCACATACTCCAACACTTTCAGCGCGCAACCTTCCAACTGTCTATACTTTTAAAATTCATCTAATTCAACTTACCATCCGGCCGCGAACTTTCACCTACACTCACACTCTATGCAACACCTTTGCTTTTATTTCTCTACTTCTTAAACCTCTGTAGCCTTTATTAAAAAAATTTAATTAGCACTCTCCCTCCCCGTGCTACTCCTGTAGACCTGCTCACACCTTGGTGACAATTAAGTCGCCTTCCGTCATCCCGTTGTGCAAAATTTTTTCATACTTTTCATATTCGTCCCGTCTTCGAGAGACGCCGGTTGATTCATTCCCTTCTCTGATTTTTAATCAGGAGTTCAATTCATAGAATTGTTTTACATACTAACTTTGTTTTTTGAACATGACATTTTTCTTCGCCTTTCTTCCTTGATTTTTTCAAAAATCTATAAATTTTGGTCCACTAATTATTTCTCCACCCTGACTACCTTCTTCCTTTGAGCTGACCACAATCTGGAACACACAAGCAGCACTGGACCATCAGTTAGCATTCTTGAACTGAATTCCTGTTGATACTTTGCTATTTTGTCACTACTACAATATTTTCAATTCGTAATGAAAAGTGCATTTACCAAATTTCTCAAGAAACACAGGCACAATCACAGGCCCGTGTAGAGGGCTGACCATGAAATCGAAGCTCACAAATAGACGATTGTCAGCCTGAAGGCGAGACGGATTTCAGCAACTGGAATTCGTATTAATCATCAATTTTATTATCTTCGGCCCTTGACGGAATCTTATTAGGAGGAGCTGTCAGGGAGAAAGGCAGCATCGCACTGTATGCTTGTAGCCGTCGAGATCGGCGTTGGCTGTGGTGTACGTAAGAAGGTTGATGAATCCCCTTTGCCCGCATGGATTTTCCATGATGCGAGCGGAGAGAAGGGGTAGTAATTAAAATAAGTCCCCGGTTTTAAAAATTGATTAGCGCGTCTTTTCACTCAGCAAAGGCTGGAGCAAGTTGCTTCATTTAAATTAAGGTACGCACGACCATACCCCCTTCTGCTCTTGGCTAGAAGAGATTGACTCAAATCCATGGGTTGGCGAGAAAATTTTAAATGAGCTTCGGAAATTTTTCTCACATTTTCTGCTTACGTCCCTCTTCTCCTCGGTACGTATGACAGAATACCTACGTTTGTGTCATGCATGCTTGCCCTCACCCCTTGGCTACACATTCTTCCTTACTGATTCCATGTTCCAATCCAATTAAAATCTAGGTTACACCATCCCAGCTTTCATATCATCTCATTAGCCCCAGCTCGCCTCACCGACTTTTTCTCTCAGTCAACAATCTGCTACTCATTAAGATTCGCTTTCATTTTCTAATTCCCTCCTGCTCAGAAATCATCACCTTGAGCCCTTCAAGTGACACTTTTCTTACCTTTTTTTAATGTCAAACTCCTTGTAAGCTGATCGCTACCAACTTTTCCACTTACCATCGCCACCTAATCAATCTCTTTCGGCACAATTATAACTTGCGACCAGTACATACCCCGAAATTAATTACAGCTGCAATCCATTTCAACAGTGACAGAGAAAAAAACATGAAAAATTCTAGTTTCCAGCAAATAGTTTATAGTTTCTCGTATTTATTGTAAACTTTTTCCTTACCTAGCCGTAAATCACAATTTGCTTCAAGTGACATTTTTTAATGTATGCACATTCACATGAAGTATAGTGGCCGATCCCCGTTTTACCTATTTCCACCACTATGAGCCATGCACAGTCTCACGGCTCTTTCCTCGGTTAGTGGTGGGGAAATCATTTTTTATTTCAAATATTAAAATAAAGACGGCTAATCCCATAGCTGGAGTCGGTGTGCACGGAGGATGAATCAGCATATTGGAAGAATTTAATCTAGTGGAAACTGTATCATAATCGTAATCCCCAGGAACTATGATATTATAAAGGAAAATAACTTGACTTTATTATTGAATATTTTACTCGCTCCGTCTCGTGGGGTGTAAAACTATTGTTTTTCCGTTCCTTACCGTCCATGTTTTCTTATTGCTTTGCAATTTAAATATCCTTCCTGTTCATCTTCCATCAAATTATGCCTAATTCAGCAAGGGGGAGGCAGCGAATGAGGGGTCTTGTAAGCTCGCTCTTTTACAGCATGATCAGTATTAAGTACAGTCTCTCAGACTGCAAAGCAACAACTTGTGTACCATAAGAAATTTTCAACTGGGTCTCTTACCACATTCACTGCTGTGACTAAATTACACCTTGCTCGTACTTCCCATGAGAAGAGGTTTCTCTTTTGAAGCCAAAGCAAGCAAAGAATTCAAAACGGAATCAATTAGAATTTTGTCCAAAAAATCTGCCGGTCATTTTCACCTTACAAAAATTTGGATTTGGGGTTAGTGCCTCTGCACCGTATCCAAGGTTTTTGTTGCACAAATCGAAAGACATGCCGGAGGCTATTAGCGAACCGAGTGGGGACAAATCGCCCTTGTTCAGTTCAATTTATGGCTTGTCGTCAAATGTTAAGTCATGTAAGAGGGTCAGTCTAATTAGCGGATTGTGAGGACGGTGGAGATTCGGTGAAAAGGAGCGGGTGGAGTGACATGGTGAGAATTGAATAGAATTTATTTTGGTCCGCTTGGTTACGTGAATAGCCTGTATTTGACTTGCTGGACTGAGGGTGTAAGCGCCGACTTTCGCACCATGCAGGATCCGATTACATTAGGTTAATGCTCGGGCCCGGGAAGGAAGACAATGTATTGGTCTGATAGAGCAATTACCACTCACACTTTAATCAAATAGATGGGCCCATTAGTGTTTTCAGAGCATGAGAGAGCCATAACGTTACGTAAGTAACTCCGGGCCGAAGGAAGCAGGAGGCTAAATGTTATTCACACGTTTCAAAACAACCTTGTTACACATGTAATCTAATGAGTGCACTGTACAAGGCTTTCATCTCCTCAGTAACTCTCCCGTAATGCTTTCTCTCCTTCCTCCAATCCAAATTCCCACATGCTTTAAGGACTCTTTAATGAAGGAGCAGTCATCGCATTCTTCTTTCTATCTGTCCACACGGCCATTAAGTCGCTGGGCCAACTTACTACCTTGAGATGACAAAGCCAGCCGTCCCCCGCCTCTTCCCATGCTCCTTCCCAGCAAGGAATTCTCAGCAAATGCTCTAACCAGATTTACTGCCGGATTCATATCGCTGAATACTGGGATAATGCGTAAATTATTTAATTACCGCTCCACCATTTCAATCCCGCCGCCCCTCTTTATCACAACAACCAGGGTGAATGCTAAAATCATTACCTGCATTCATCTTCCGGCCTTGGCAATTAAACTAATGAAAACCTGCCTCAATCCACCCGTCGAGCCATCCACTCTGCTTCGCCTTTCAGAGCTCAGCACTAGATTTTCTTCCTTGCGGAATTTTTTACACGTCCCTCACCTCAACAGTAGTGGCGAGTAATGGAGAACCTGCTGTACGCACTGTCTCTCCTCCTTTGTACGAGCTGTGGTTGATGCGAACAAAGTCCTAGAAATTCCAATACCGTTTCACCCTTCCACAAAAGCCGTACCTTCGTTTCATGTTCCTTTTCATATAGCTAATGGATTTGGTGGAAGAAGAAAGTGGAGGCGAATTTGGGATCGACTAGACGCTCCTGTAGTCCGTGTGAGCGCTAAATACGTAATCATTTCAAAATTATACGTCAATTACTTCCTCGACGCTAATTGTCTCAGTCTCAGGGTAAAAACTCCCGCCAATCCAATGCAGACGTAAGGCATGAGAACGCCCATTCTTACCCTTCAGTAGCTTTTGGTTCCTTACCAAGGCTATTAAGCCGTTTGATGCTTAAAGATAGATCCTCGAGGTAGGTAAAAAAGCCAATGAGCAGTTGCAGAAATCCCCCAAGACCCTCCTTTTGTACTTTGTAGCTGTAAAGTATAGCGGTCAAAAGGAAGAAGGACAAATATTATTACCGTATTGAATTACTCAAGTTTGAAATACCAATATGTCAGAGGTAAGATGATTTACGAAATACATAGTGGAGTCAGTGGAATATATCAAGACTATTTGGCACTCCCACCTGCGATTTGAATGGATGAAAGCTTATATTTGCCTCATAATTCATGCCTATGATGAAAACATTTAGATTCTGGAACGACATTTTCACGCTGCTTCTGCTAATCACGCAGTTTGTAGCAGATTGTAGCTACGGATGGCAAAAACAAAGGCGTAGACCCAAGCGAAAGAGTGTTTATGATTTCACTTTAGTGCACGGGAAATATATTAAGCGTTCTTAGGTCCAATTAAGTATAAAATACGACTTTCATTTCCACCAGTTGAGCGCCGTTTGTTTTCGCAGAGAATCTTTTCAGCCTGGGTATCCTTCCATCAAAGTGCATCATCGCTCTACACTTTGCATAATGTCCTGGAGAGGCACTTGCAGTTTGCAGGGCAGTACAGAGCAGAACTATGAGATTCAAAACGACTGCGTAGGCTTGTGATATTTCTAAACTCTGACAGACTGCCGGCTTGAACGTGACTCATATAACACGGTAGCAGTGAGTGGAAAGAGGATCACCTGGATTGGAGAGCTGGTGCTCACTGAATGAGGAACTGGAGACCGGGATTGTTGATAACAACCATTATCCAGTTGATAGGATTTGAAAGCTGAGGCGGAGGTCATGAGGAGCACTGGAACCAAGGAGCCAGGGCGAAGGGAGTCACTCGAGAAATTGAGCCGGGTAAGATTTTCGACCTGGAATTTCCATTTCTAAATACTTATGCCCACCAGGGGTCCATTTCCGGACATGGGTTACATTTTTCACCCTCCTTTCCTGCCATGGGTCGGAGCCGTCTTCCTGACTGGCGGGCACTTCTCGCTCATCACAACATGTACACGGAGGAAAATAATACCCAGGATTTGAGTGAAAGATCCAGCGGGCATAAACCATTGAGGGGGAAAGCAAAGTGAAAGTAAGCAGTTGTAGGTGGTCTCCGACGTGAGGTGTCAGGGGATCAAGTCGCGGGATATTTAGCAGTTTATGACTGATGTATTTGTTCCCGCATATTATTTCCCCTCTTATGTCCGAAGTGGCGGTGGGTTGTTGCAGTCGACACTCGAGGATTTTTTCTCCTGAAAAAAAAAGTCGGCAAATTTTTTACCACCCTCCGGTTTCACAACCGCACTGTGTGTAGCACTCGCTGCGTATATAAGGTTTTGTGTTTTTCAGCCAAGGAAATGCCACGACAAGGAGCACTGTTCCACGCCCTCTGTGAATAAATGAGTACTGAATATGTAAGATGACGATGAAAAAGTAGGAGGAAAACTTTTGTAGACGAGATCATTTTTTTCCAGACTTTTTTTCAACATCATCCTACTTACTCCTTGTCTTCCTGACTAAATTATAATTTCCTCCAATGATGATTGTTTCTTAGAACTCATCACATCAACTTGAAGGAAAAAACAACCGTGTGTCTTGTGCAGTCTTCTTCATCCCTGTCTACCCATTAAAGCTTGGCAGGGCGCTACATATCCACAGCTACTACAATTTCCTCATTTTTCCATCTTCGTATACCTTTCTCTTCCATCTCTGATCTTGCGTTTTTAATTTTTTTTTTCAAACTAATTTTTCACCAAGGTAATATATGCCTAAACCGAAATAATTTCCGATCTTTAATGAGGCTTCTTCCCCCGGATTGAGTTCCCTGTTTACAGGTTCTCTCAAGTTTTTTTCAGAGTCTTCAAAGCTGTTGTGCCATCAACTTTTTTTCTTCTAAGCCCTTATTTAAAATAAAAATAGATGGAGAATATGTGTCTTTTGCAAGAAGCAAAGGTTTTTATTTCAAACTATGACTATGTTGTACAGTTACAGTTGATAAACTTAACATGCATGCAAACTCTCGGTCCTATTTCTATCGCTGGCTCCGGCAAAGAGGGATATGGCCTAAAGTTACACATGCGGTAAGAAGGGTAGGGTTGTGTTTTTCTTGCTTGTATTCTTTTCCTTGGTATGTTAGCGGAATCGTAATAATTATTCCTTACGAGCAATTAGATGGTAATCAAAGATTTTATTAGGTCTATAACTTGGGCGATGATACAGGGCGAGATGGACGAAAGATGCATGTTCGTAGGTAGGTTATTTTTTCCTCGGCTGACAGCTTTTATGAGGTCCTTAGAGAGAGCGTGGCGCACAGATTATTTCTGTTTCTACCACGCGTAATAATTTCATACTTCCTTTTTCCCGCCCCCCAATTCCGCTTGTCATCCATGCCGTTAATGTGAATTCATCACAAGTTATGAGCTATCGTTAAGATATGATTTTTTTCCACACTCATTTGTCTCTCCTTGGCCTCATTCATTTATTTTCCCGCTTTTATTCTCCACCCCTCCTGGTTTCACCTCCTGCACTGACGTGTAATGACGTTTAATCTCAAAATTCTAAGCTCATTTACTTCGGCAGCGGCAGGATGACAAGTAAAGAGGAGCAACAACAAGTAAGTTTTGTCCCAGAATTTGAGTTTTTTGTGTCTCCATCCTACTCCTTCACGCAGATCTTATGCGTACGTCACCGGTATTAATCTGGATTCGTGTGTATGAACAGGACGAAACGGTACTAGTGAAGGCTGAATTCAGCTTCGCTACTTATTATGAGCATTCGTTAAAAACTAGTTGACCTCTGAGTGCCATACGCTGTCGGTCATTTTAAAGGCATCCACCCAATTAAGTGCAAACGGAGCGTAAATGCAGCATCCTTCTTGGAACTTCCAGTTGGTCTCCACCGGAGCTAAGTCGTACAGGATCCATTTTCCTCTTTCTTCCAGCTCATATCCTTCTCTATTCTTGTTTCCATTCTTCCTGCTCAAAACTTTCCTCTCACTCATGCACTTTCCTCAACATTGATCAGACAGAATGGTCTACGGAGGAGCTACAAAAGCCCGAGTTTTAGTAGGATTAATTGCAACTAGTAAGAATTTTTTTCTATATATGTCACCCACCAATGGATTATGACTACGGAGTCATAAATATTTTCCAGCGCTGCAAAAGATGATGACACGCCCGAAAACTTTGTACCCTTCTTTTACTGCCTTGATCCGCAGTCATGGTCGGCCTTCCATCGCATCTCAAGCCGCATCTCTCCAAAGCCGTCCTATCCTTGTCTAAGTTCTCAATCTTTTTATTTTCTCTCAGGTCTTCCTCCTCTTCGGATATTGCTTTTCTTCTTCCGCGCCACACAGTTCCAACTTCTTGCTTTGATTCTCATCTAATAACCGAACTATAGGTATCCAGATTTCACTTTCGATTTCGCCATTATCTGCAATCTCAACTAGTATTTTCTCGTCGCTGGTAAATCAGTAATTTCTTCCATGTTTCCGCTTCAAGCTATTCAGAAAAACCCGCCTGTGTCATCCCTACAACCTGAACGTCCAGCTACTCGTAGCAGTGTAACATGCAGTGGTTAGAATCGAAGAAGAAGGAACCCCAGCCCATCTCCACAAACGACGCTCTGAATATTTCCCATAGATGCTTGCAGACTCAGGATCCGAATTCCTTACAGGACGGAAGGCACTGCAGAGTGGTAGGGATGATTAAGCAGAGGGTGAATAATAAGGATGCGGAGGAATGGGAATTGGCGTCGTAGGGAAAGATGGTATTTGTTTTTGTGTTTTTCTCTTGGCAGTTTTTGTTATGCAGACCGGATTACATAGTTTCACACATTGGTGGACCTGTTTCCGATCCGACATGAGGAGAGATGCTTGGAGGCAGCGGGGGAAGCCAAAGCGATGTTTTGTAGGGCTAATAGTTTGATTCATTTATCAACATTTTCCGCGTCTCAGCCAATTTTTCAATTCTTCATTCAGCGAGTGAGAAAAAGTGTGACTGTCTGTCTCGCGTTAGGAATAATTTTTATCCTGGTGGAAATTCTTCCCAAGGTAAACAAATCCGTGTGCGGCAGTCTCCTCGTCCCGGCACATGTCCCCTAATTTTTTCCAACTTTCTCCTTCCACCCGCATCATCTCCTCCTCCTCATGCTCTCTTGCCCGGGGGTGGAGGTGCTGATAAAAAGTACACCGAGTAATAGCACTTGTTAAAAGATGTTATCAATTTCCAGATTTGCCCAGCTGCTATACGTGTTTCTCTTTGGGGTTTCTGTTCCGCGTCTCCGGTTTCCCTGGTCTCCTGCACGTTGAATGCATGAGTATTCTGGAAAAATGCTTTCAAGTATACGCTCCTCTCATTTAACGAGATAAAAGACGGAAGGTAAACGCAACTTTTCTTTAACCAGATGTGTAACTGCACACTCGAGCAATCCTCCGATCGACAGGCTCAGAACCTTTAATCAAAATTAAGACAAGCGGATCGTTTTATCAGCCAATAAATTTTCCAAGGCTCACAACAAGTCTCGAGTAATCTTTCCAAGCCGGTAGTGGTCATTGGAATTAGCTTGAATGCTCTGTAGCCACTAAAGGTTCTAAACCTTTCCATCCACCGTCCCAATCACGGCATCCATTCTACCACATTCCATTTCGGCCCCTTCATGAATTTTCTGCTTCCTTACGTTTTCTTGCATTTTCTCTCACTGATTCCATAAACTGCTCTAATATATCACCATCTTAAGGCTTACTTCCACGAGATCTGTTCCAATTTCCACCCCGTTTTCTTCTCTTCACGTCCTCCTTGCGGAATTCTCTCTGCTGTGTTGCATCCCTATACGGTGTTATTTCTCGCTAAATTCCCTGCTCAGTCGTCCATGGTGCTCCTGGCAAGGCCCTCTTGCACTTATAAAGGCGGTACGTGCACTGTATCGACTTAATGCCATTACTACGTAAGTTAAACAAGTTTAAACACTCCCTTCCTACAACTGTTCAACTGCCGTTTGCGCACCTACCTCAGTGAGTATCTAAGACGCTGAAGTTCATGTCTTTCGTAAAATTCCGGGTATTAAAAAGGAAATGATGGCGTAATATCTTCAGGTATGGTGCACAAACACGGAAATATCTTGAACATATTATATTTTCGTAGAACCTGGAATGAAAACGGAACTCCACCCCTGCGAGCGTATGCTCCTGGTGTGAAACTTGTTTCAAGAATTTTTGATTGCTCAAACTTGAGGACATTCATATAAATATGGATACCAAGAAGTTCCTCCTGCGGTCTCCCGTGGAATGAATCACAAGCAATATTGCAGCGAGAATTGGAATAAGTTTCACAACTTGGCTCAACTTTCTTCTGTGCGGCTTCGTCGCTCTGTGGCAGTAAAATTACGCAATGTGTAATTTTCATCGCAAGGATCGAAACCGCAGTATTTCTGTAAGAAATTCTAGAACCATTTTCAAATTTTAATCTGCGAATCGCCGCAGCGGTCCTCTACCGCCTTGTTAAATTACCCAACCTAGGAACAGTATTTTCATCGCAAGGATCGAAACCGCAGTATTTCTGTAAGAAATTCTAGAACCATTTTCAAATTTTAATCTGCGAATCGCCGCAGCGGTCCTCTACCGCCTTGTTAAATTAACAACCAACCTAGGAACAGAATCCCAATTTCTAATCCAATCCCACCAAGTCCTTTTTTCAGCGAGAGCAATTATCAAAGAATTGATAACAAATTCTGCTGGGGCAACAAGGTATTACTGTCCCCTGCCTACCACAGTTTGGTAGGTTTGCAAGGATGTGCGATTGTTTGTGAAAAATTTTGCATGGTCAAATACGCTACAAGTTGCTAATTAAGTTTAATGAGGAAGCGGCTTTGGTAGCAGGGCCGAAAGTCTTTGTGTTGGCAAAGAAAAGTATTTGTTCAAGTTTTGCATTATTTCCATGGAGAATAAAAAATGTGGTGGATTGAGAAAACTTTTTTTTATTCTTAGTTTGTAATCTGTAGAAGTTAGTTGCATGCTTCCGACCAGACCACGCGTTCTTTGTGCTAGGTCAGTGTTTGCGTGCGTGCGTGCGAGTAATTAATGAGATGGTTTTAAAGGGCCAAGTTTGCAGCTTCTACTTTTACAAAGAGGCTTTTTGGATGTTATCATATGGTGCAGGGAATGGTACACAAATGAGAGAAGTGCAGTTGGTGAAAATTTTCTTTTATCGTACTTACTTAACTTTTCTGCATAGGTGTGTGGTGAAAGTTGTGTCCTGAAATTTTTCTAATACGAACAAACTCGGTGCGACCTTGTCCTTGTCCTAGAGGAAACTAGTGTAAAAGATTGTAGTAGGGTTCGGAATGAATGTACTTTCGTCATAAAGGCAAACTTTGTCTTGCTCGGAAACTATAGTTAGTCTTCTTAAGTTATACTTTGTGAAATAAGTCAGCTAAACTAAAGTAGTTGACTACTTTGAAAGGGGTCCAGTGTAGTGGTGCAGGAAGGAGATGTTCTCACTACTTCGCCGGTCATAAGAAACAGGGGACAAAGTTGGGTGCAGTAGTAGTAGTAGTAGGGCAATACACTTTCCGCTAACTTACTTATACTGCACTAGTACAAAACTAAACTTATCCGCTTTGGCTTGAAATCGCCAAAATTTTCCAAACTTTATTTCAGGCCGTTGACTTTCACCTGCACAAGTTTTCACACTTACCCTGCATCACGCACAATCCTGCCAACACCCAACGCACGGAGATGCAGATCTCCTTCCTCCTACTTTACTTTAATTCAACATTTTACTTCCTTCCATTCATTCGCACTCAACTCAACTAACCTCATCAGCTCGCCAACTTTATCTTTCCCTTAATCAACTCCAAGTTGAACAACCAAGTGACCTTGAGAACTGTCTGAACTTGTGCAGCTTCTAATTTCCAATACTCTGTGAAGCAAATCTTCCATTTTGCTTCATATTTCGTGCATCAAAACTTTGTCTCCGGTATTGCAGTCTCTTACACACAAGTTCAATTGTCATTTGATGGAGCTTTCAATTGTAGTCCTGCAGAAAACACGAGCTTTCCCTCTCCTGCACTTGTTCGACAGATGCATCTGAAACAGACCTTAGTCATTAGAAGCGTTATCAGCCGTGCTACCTTGTAAGTCATGAAATCGCTGTGAATTTCGATAATCTTCTTATGGTTAATCTCACAGCTTAAAAATGTTAATCCGAGGCAAACCGCTGCGGTCAATTAAGAGATTTTGAGCTGCTTCACTAGACGGCTAATTGCTTCGCGCAACTTAAATAGCGGCTTAAGGGGAAGAAAAAAGATTTGCGGTGCGACAATATTTCTTCTGTGGCAATTCATCAGCGGAAGTTTTAGAGAGAATTGATGAAGTTGTTGCATCCCATACAGCCTGTGTTGGTGTTCGAATGAAGCTGATGCATTGCTTGAGAGTTTGTTGGACGCGTTTGCCTGTCCAGGTCCTGTATGCTGTATGGGCTCGGTTGAAGAGCGAGAGTTGAGTGCACTCAGATTCATTATTCCCGCTAGCTGTGAGTAAAACGCTGTTAAATCCGAGCGGGATTGACGTATTCGGCAGTTTTAATTCGAAACTTGGCGTATTTCTTTCCAATATGTGGCGGGTTGTAATTATAGGGCTGGAGAGCGGGCGGCTTGGGTGAATTGAGTTGATGAAAACTCATTGAATTCGTCTGGATGGAATGTATGCAAAAATATTCAGCTCGGAAAACAATCGGCTTTAACAACGTCCCATTTTCTGTAGCCTGCAAAATCAACTAACCAACCAAAAATTCTCATCATGACCCGTGTACATCCCCTAATTCCTCCGTCCTTTCCGTAGGTATTACAACGAATTTCTATCTGCTTATTTCCCCCCGTCCCGGTCTCCGTCGTCTTCTTCTTCATTTTCTCCAGCAGTCTTTAGTAGCTTCCTCTTCCTTCCGTCTCACTCCTATACCTACTCTGGAGTAATCAACTTATATGAGACTTTCATTCCAGCAGCCACATCCCTAAATAAATACAATAATGCTTTCTCCATGTTCTTCTTTTCCACTCCGTCCTCTAGCATTAGCATTTCACCATGCTGATCAGCATACACTCCTTGTTTTTCCAATACTTTTCCTCAAGTCTCCAATCCTTGGACGGCGTCTTGGCTCCCTGCATATGCGGAAGACAAACGGAATTTCCTAAATATTCCCATTCCTCCACTTTCTTTTCCTCCTTTCTCTGATTTCTTTCCGTCTTCTCTCCACCCCACCAAAATTAACCAGAGGAATATTCATTACCCTATTTTTTCACTCCCGCACACCCTTCACTCCGTCTTCCTCCGCGCTTGTCCACGAATAAGTCCCCTGCAATCGAGTACCCTTTGCATGCCTGTGCAAAGGGCATGCAAAGGGCTTGAATGAGTACGCGGCCCTCGATCCCAATCCCTTATGCAGAGAAACTTTCTCACTTCATCAGTACATTCTGATCGAACAAAATTACTCATCTTTAATTATTCTCTCATTGAACGTTTTCACTCTTGTGAAAGGCCTGTGCAAAAGGTACGTCAGAGCAATCTTGTCACCGTACCGAGGCTCAACAGCCTGCAGGGGAAACTGTACGTTTTTGAAAGTAGAGACTGCTCATTTTCTTTTGGCTGAGATAGAAACAAGAGTTGGAAAAAATTTGCTCGTCTGTACAAATTAAACTGGTTCATTATAGTGTTATAAAAGGCAGTTGGGGGATGTTGCTCTATTCTTC
>VRMD01001889.1:0-15088 GCA_009872375.1 Sminthurides bifidus | reverse complement strand
TTTATTTACACGGAATTAGTTGACAGATCAAATTGACAGCGGGAAGATGAAAGGAGTGGAGGGGAGTCACAATCTCTTCTTTCCAAGAAAGAGAAATCTGTATGAAAAGAACCGACTCGCAATCATGGTAAACCGCGTGGTGGATCTCATACTTACACACACTTAGCCAAAACTTGTGGGCTGGAATTGCAGCCGAACTTGATGAAAAATTGAGCCGTGGAAGAACGCTGTTGGGCATACGGAAGGTTTTTTTCTTGCCTTTCATCTCCACTTCTGGTCTGGATAATAAATGATATTTTTTGTTTCATTTTCTCCTGCCAATCTTACAGTGTTGTATGAGCACTGCCCAACTCAGATTTCTCGCCTTGAATCAAAACGCTACTTTCTTCCTGGTCTCCAATTTCATGGCGGCCATGAACTGCCATGGAAACATACTAAAATGCCAAGACTTGTGTGAGAGACATTAAGTCATGTAATCACCGCAAATAAAACGTTAACTCAATCGTGTTCACTACGAAACTACTCACATGTCAGTGCTCAACGCAATGTGTAGTGACGTCGTACAGTGGATTCGAGTTCAGGATTTGACATTGGCTTAATACAACAGCCTTTGTTGGATGCCCATTAACCAATTCCATCATTTCCCTCTTGTTGACTTTACAAAGCAAGACTTTTGGTTAATGGAAGCATAAAGAGTTGAAACAATGCTTATTTCATCAACTGTTCACATTGTAGCTATTGAGAAGTCCACCGTTTCCGCTCCAGCACGACTTCTATTTAAAGGAGAACGTAGCAAGATGTTTCATGTTTCCGCCTAGCCAGACAGTTCTTTCACCTTTTTTATAGCCTGTAGAAAAAATTAAAAACGTTTTGCACCGGGTACACATTTCTCTAAGACAATACACAAACAAAAAGAGAAAACAAATAAAATCTTAATGTAGTGTACATGTACCTAACCGTCCTAACAAACGGAATTACATTCGAGATTATTCTATTCGCAGGACGAAAAGAACCAGATACTCACGACAAATTGTTGGCTGACACAAATTTGGACGGATAATCATTTGACATGGAATGAGACCGAGTTCGGAGGCATTCATGTCATTCGCATTCCTTACGACAGGGTTTGGAGGCCTGACATCATTTTGTACAATAAGTAAGCTGCTGCATTCGCATTTTCTTCATCTATTACAAATCTTTTGAAGCATTTGGAAAACTTCAGGTAGATCCTTCATAGAAACACTTAACTTGGAAGATTTTAGTGCGACAAAGCTACATTGTAATGCGCTGATCAAAATTAAAATAAAAAAATTTGGCATAAACTTGGTTGTCATTGTTTCCAGCGCGGATTCCCAATACACATCCTCAGTAATTAACACGAACGTGATCGTGACCCATACTGGGGAAGTGACGTGGCTGAGCCATGGCATTTACAAAAGCTCGTGTGACATTAACGTTGAGTATTTTCCATTTGATATTCAAAACTGCACGTTGAAATGGGCGTCGTGGACCTATGATGGATATCAGGTAAGGGTTCAAGCAATTATTCTAAATTTCATTAAAACTTCTATTAATAAGTTTTAAAAATTGTTGTTAATTTTCACATGTTTCTAATTTTCTTTCTATTTTCCCCGTTTCGTATTCCATCCAGCTGGATCTCCAAATCGACAAGCAGGAGGGAGACGTCACCAACTACCACGCTAACGGAGAATTCGATCTCCTCAGCCTAGAAGCGATAAGAAATGTGCACGTTTACTCCTGCTGTCCTGAACCCTACCCTGATATTACGTACACCATAGCAATGAAGCGAAGGCCTATGTTCTACGTATTTAATCTCATCATCCCGTGCTTCCTCATCAATGGGATCGGTAAGTGAGCTTTGTTCTTTACCCGGAAAGAAACCCTCCACCAATCCGGTGACAGGTTCAGCTGCACCAAATAGCATTTACGAAAAGCAGTGTTTCACACGACAACTCATGCATGCATGAGTCACTTTCATTCAAAGATCCATCGCGTCTATTTTCCACAGTGACTTGTAGAAAAATCTGTAAAGCAAGATTGTCTCACGAAGATACGCGAGATACAGCTAATCCTACGTGGTTTGAATTACATCAGCCTAAAGAGAATCTCTACAATTTTTCTAACTCAGTTTGCAAGACAATCAAACCCTGTAGACTGTGACTGACAAGATAATAAAGGTGAAGCCATGCTTTTTTCTCAGACTGCTTTCACCGCACTCTCCTTCCGTTTCCGGGCCTTCTCACTTGAAGCACGGGGAAAGT
Organism: Sminthurides bifidus; assembly: GCA_009872375.1. Taxonomy (NCBI): domain Eukaryota; kingdom Metazoa; phylum Arthropoda; class Collembola; order Symphypleona; family Sminthurididae; genus Sminthurides; species Sminthurides bifidus. The sequence goes on along the minus strand of VRMD01001889.1, from coordinate 12,806 downwards.
ATTAAATTTTCAAGGATTTCAGGAGAAATATTCATTTTTTACCCTGTATTTTTTCACATGCGGGTCTATGCGGACCCTATGCTTCTGTTATAACGTTGGAGAAACGAACGCCAGTTTAGTTTAAATTACCCAATAACCAACTTGATGCATTGAAGTGCCTGATTTGTGAGACAGAGGCGGAAATATTCATATGAACCTGCAGAATTCATTCATTCAGAGCCGTGGCCTAGCCAGAGCCAGCCCGGATTGAGTACATGGGAAAAATCCATCATTTTTATAAGGTTAAACTGATGGTTAGTCCGTGATGGGAATTAGATTTATTTGCAATCCGAGCGACAGGATGGAGGTGTTACCAGAACCGTGAAAATTTTGATAGCCCGGGTGTGCCCTAAATATATTACAATGAGACGGGAATGAAGGGTGGTAATTTTTCTGCGAAATTCTATCAACCTCATCCACACAAGAAATTCCTGTAAAAAATCCTCGCAAAAATTGCATACAGAATGAGCCAAGGAAGCTCACGGTATTGAAAGCCTGGGTTTTTTCCCCACCTTTGATAAATCGAACGCCTGAGTGAAAAGCACGTGAGGGAAAGCGCGCGGGAGAAAGCATCGTGCGGACTTGGAGAAAGCGCGCATATCGCATCCTTTGCATCAGTCAGCGTCAGCGGACTTGTGTCAGTCTCAGACTGAGAGTTTTCCTTATTTTCATCACAAGGATTTCGCGAATGAGTTGTGAGTAATGGTGCGATCATGCCAGCCTATAAAAATTGAGAAGATGGTGCTAACTTCCTTCCTGCGAAAGGAAGGTTTCAATTGGAGTCGAGAGTTGACTTACTTGACTCACCTAAATTGCATCTAGTTTGAATACCCACGTGGAATTGACGCTATATGAAATGAGCTTTCTTCTTGACGTGAGCTGCTGACAATGCGAAAGGATGACAAAGGAAATGCATGACAAGGATGCAGTGGAGCTCGATCACGTCGCGGATGTCGTGAATGTCGTCAAACCTTATTTCTATATGAGCATATTTTTCACCATTCTCAAAATGAATCAATTTATTCTACATTACTATTTCCTTTTGTCAGAAATGTGTGCTTGGCACTCGCCATGTTGTACAATTTGCTCGTAAGGTAAATATTGAACAAAGGAATGCCAATTTAAAGTCTACGTTTACGTTTTTAATCAAAATACATAAATCACAGTCATCCATTAACTCAAGCCTGATGCAGTACAAAGAAGATTGATTGCTTTCCAGAAACTATTACAATCGTTTGGTGAAAACAATTGAAACTAGTGTAAGTGTTTGAAAGGAGTTTCCAAGGATTTGTACAGGAAATTGGAACTATTTCTCCGAAGAGGTGAACGTTATCAGAAACCAGAAACAAATCAAACTTATCTTAACTCCATCACAATTAATTAAAGAAATACATATCTATGATTTGTTTACTTCAAGTTAACTTTGAGCTATGATTGAGATTGAACAGGAATTGATCAAGGTCAGTGCGGCTCAGTTAAGGCACTTTGCCTTGAGCCATTCCCTCATCTTTGGCTTTCTTGGCTGTAATTTGCGTCATTTTCAATTTGGTCTCATTTGTCGCTTATTCAAGCACAAGTAAGAGGAGATGAGATGAAAGTTCTAAGGTCGAGTCAACAAAAGTGAGACTGGAGCTGAACTACAGGGGGTGTTTTTGTCGAAAAATTATTCTTCCCACAGTCTCGTATCAAAGACGATGAGCAGTGCCGTAGATGAGATGTCCCCAAGCTGGGAGAGATGGAAAGCAATTTAAACTGCAAAAGACTCCCAAGTCACATGTACAGATCCGTGTTGTAGTCTTAAAAGCAGAACAGAACTCATTCCGGAGCTATGAATCGATTAAGAATTCTTTTTATCACTGGGGAACTTCTAAGACTTTGCCCCATAAGTCTTACGTGCTCCGGTTTCCTAATGAGAATGCGGGTGGGGCTTCTCGAAACCCCAATCGTCGAAACTGAAACAAGGTCTTTTCACATCAAGTCGTTGGCTCACGTCGAGGTTTTCTCTGTCCTTGTTTCTTACTTTGGGCTCGTTTTCGAAATTCACGATTGTGAAACTTTAATCAAAGACAAAAAGGTGCTGTATGGCTCGGGAAACAAAAAAAGGCATAAAACTTTCTGTGAACAAGCACAAAAACGAGCGGAAAGTTTTCCCTCGAAGGTCAAACCTTCTTTGTTACACGTGACTATTAACGCGGGAACGAACGTATGCATGTTCTCATTCGGTCTTTCACCTTTTCTCAGTTCTTGGAGAGTTTTAACAATACAAGATGTGAACTTTTACCGTTTTATGAGTAGAGCGGCAATGCGGCAATGGCGTCGGCTTTTCTCGCAACTTTCTTGGGTACTCATGTAAGCTCGAACGGATTGTTTTTCACAATAATTTTCGTTAGCTTTTATGAGCCTATTTCTCTTTTTTTCTGGGTCACAACTGCTTTCTCAATTAGCACTGTCGAAGTTCAAGGTGATGGCGCCTTAAGCCGGTACTTTTTTTTAAGATTTTCGAGATGCGCCTCGTCCTTGGGAGATAACGGGATTACTTCAATTCACCTGTTTAATACTTAAGATGGTGTGCTTTATCAAAAATGACATGCAGATAAAGTTTTGTCAGGTAAGGGGCACGTGTCCAATGCGGAAGTAGCATCAAATTAGTCAAATGTATATGAAATGGGTAAAATTAGAAATATGCAAGTGCAAGTTCAGTAAAATTCTGCTGTAAGAGCATGGATGATGTGGCTTGAATCGGAAAGGAGGAGGGGCTACGTCCCTTCGGCCAAAAGGGAAAAGAAAACTTCCGGAGCTTTACGGTGACAATGAGGAATGAATCCTCCCACGCATCAAAAAGTTCGTAAAACGTTACACTCAGGCCTATGGACGTCTTTGTCAAGGCATTCCAATACTTGAAATTTTCCTTACCTGAGAATTGTCAAGTCATAGTAGCAGAGAAAAAGGAAAGAAACATGATGAATTTGACAAGACCCCCTTAGCTATTGTAAGCTACGACACCAGTTCATTCTCGATTTTAAACTGAGACTTAGGGGTTTCAAATGCACTGTGACAACTGGCAGTCTCGTGTTGATTGCAAAAGAGAATATATGGGGCACAATCAAGACATCAAAGATGGGAGTTTCGTCGTGAGAATTCCCGCCAACTTTTACTATTTTGCCCTTCCAAAAGTCATGCTAATTTATCCCAACGTCTGTCCCATTCTGACGTGCATCACGTTTGCAATATTTTAATAAGCCGCATTCCAAAACCGAGTTAGAGTGTGGCTAGAATTTCCCAAAAGGCAAAGTTTCATCCTCGATGAATTCAGAAGTAGTGGAAAGTGGAAAGGCTGCAACTTACCCAACTTGGAGGTTGGGAGTAAAAATAAAATATTTATGATTTTACAACCCAGACAAGTATTTTGCTAATTGTGGTTTCCCTCATCAGTGTCAGTGCTTTTTACATTAGCAAAGAAAAAACTTCGGCGATGTAGCCATCCCCCCTATCACAGCTAATAACGAAAAGTTGCAACGAAATAGCTAAAGTTTGCATCCGAAATATTTAAGATGCACCAGCGGTCTGCACTCTCGTCTCCCGTTTGATGTTTGCAGGGTATCAATAATGCACTTAAACGAGAACAACAAAGTCATCAATTTTTTACAACCTGATCCGTGAAAGTGTTAAATTCATTCTTACTAATGGCTAGTGCAACATAGTCGTGACGTCAGCCAATTAAGTCGACATGTGTGCTGTCCATGTTTTTCTTTATGTGAAACTTGCACCTTCAACTAATGGAGAGCTATCAATGCAAGTCACATTCACCAGTTTCAACATCTACAAAGGCAACTTTGTCTTGCATTTCGCATTGCTTCTGTTGCAGCCTTGCCAAACTTCTAAATTACCTTACGTTACAACTTAGTTCGGGAGGGAGGCAAGCTGTTAAACAGAGTTAACTCACAGTTTACTCGAACCTTTTCGAAGGTCACAACTCATTAGAAGTTTAGTGATGACGTGGCAAACTTGTAAAGTACTTTATCACCATTGACTGTAGGAGTTTTTTACGTGTTAAAAAACTGCAGGAAGGAAGCAATATCCAGCGGTCGCCTCGAGTGCTCCCACTGAAATAGACGGGCAACGAGACGTGGGCCAAACTTGCAGTAGCTTTTTGCGACGTAAATCTTTACGAGACACAAATCGAATTCTTCGGCACGACTCACCAATCAAAATAAATCATCGTTGTTTTTTTCTAAGAAATCAAGCTCGGGCAAAATCCCTCACGATGTGTAACAGATCGAGAAATAAATTCTTTCGATACGGGTCTACACATTTTCGAATCGTCTTTAATTAAACAAGTTTCTTCTTTATCCTCATACCATTAGAACCACAAGAACTGATACAAACTTCCCTGGACTCACTAGAAAGTTCGGTAATGGTTTCAAAAACATGAAGATGAAAATAGTTCTTGAAGGAACAAAATATATTGACTACACAGGAAAAAGAATAAATAACACATAATGATACCAGGCTTCTTCCACGGTCTGCTCTACCGCCAAAATTTCAACCCACACTGAATTGGAACCCATCCCAATCTCTAACACCCAGTCTACAATAACTTTCCCCATTAAGTGCGTGCAAATGCAAAAAAAACTTAGCACCCATGTAAATTCCCTGATTAATTCCAAGTGAAGAATTGTAGAAAAGGGAAGATTTGCATCACACAAATGCATGATTTCATTCACACTTATCTTGCATATTTTTTTATTGCAGCTCTCCTAGTATTCTTTGTGCCAAGTGATTCCGGGGAGAAAGTAACTTTGGGAATCTCAGCTCTGCTATCCATGACTGTCTTTCTAATGTACGATAAGGGAGAGTTTACCACCAACGGAGAAAACGCCTTTAATAGGTAAAATTTTTTATATCAACTGCGGCTCCAAATTCAAATGTTTTCAACAGCTTCCTCAGCCATTTCTATGGCTATAGAAGCCCATATCGAAGAAATGTAACGCCTCCATTATGACCTAACAATGATGCATTTACTCCAGCACTTGAACCAGTTTTAAAAGCGTATGATTCACTCTCATACAAAACGCTCAGTCAGTGATGCGGGAGAAAGCGATGCTTTCACTCATAGAGAAAGTCGGCATCTTGATTCTCCCCCTCCACACTCTCCACTGTCTACAGACAAACGCTCATGTTCCCGAATCCCAAATATGAATGTTTGGGATTTAGACCAGCTTACGAAAGTGTGGATATTTTCTATCAAACAGCGGATTTGCGAGGATTTAGAAATGATTGGGACCTGGAAGTAGGTCACAAGTTTTTTAAGAACGCTTCTCACCACCACTATTTGTTCGTTCCCACCCCCTTTCAAACTCTACTAAACAGCTGAGTACACACAAGGATGAAACTTTACAGGACATGGAGATATAGAAACTTTTCAATTTTCCAAAACCTGACACACTATAAATTCACGTCGAAAGCATCATCTACATGGATTCGATCATCACATGATGCGTTTTTGGCGCCAAGTACTTGAATTAGATATACCTTCATTTCTGCCCTCATTATACAGGTGTGTACTACGGAGTGAGCATTTGCATCGTGACGTTCGCCTCCGCCATGGCAGTGGTCACTTTGAACATCCATCATCGCGGTTTCCGCGGAGTCCAAGTTCCAAGAATTTTGCGTTTCCTCATTTTGCGATGTTGCGCAAAACTCCTTCTTGTTCAGAACAGCACCGAGCCTGCTGACGATCCCAAGGATCAACTAGAGAGCTTTAAGGAAATTCGTCTCCAGCTCAATGTAAGTCAAAGTAGTTTCTCCTTATTTTTTTCTATTGTTGCTCCGCCTCCCGGAATCAGAATGTGTGCATTACAATGTAGATTTGTGGGCTCATCAGAGCCGCCTTGGGCAATAATGCCCCATGAAGGTTGCAACGTTTACGAAATCTAACCGCAACTCCAGTAATATAGGCTACTATGGAAGCATTTACTGCCCGGGTAATTTGAATTTATGTTATGGCCGAGAGGGAAATAAAGCTGAATCGCTCCAATTTACTGACCAAACATCAACATTTTGTCTCCCACGCCCTCGTCCAAGGAAACTATACCGTTCGGGCTTTTCTTCATCATGTAAATGTAGTTTCTCCTTATTTTTTTCTATTGTTGCTCCGCCTCCCGGAATCAGAATGTGTGCATTACAATGTAGATTTGTGGGCTCATCAGAGCCGCCTTGGGCAATAATGCCCCATGAAGATTGCAACGTTTACGAAATCTTACCACAACTCCAGTAATATGGGCTACTATGGAAGCATTTACTGCCCGGGTAATTTGAATTTATGTTACGGCCGAGAGGGAAATAAAGCTGAATCGCTCCAATTTACTGACCAAACATCAACATTTTGTCTCCCATGCCCTCGTCCAAGGAAACTATACCGTTCGGGCTTTTCTTCATCATGTAAAAGGTTGACCAGAACGGCGGATTCTGAGAGGACCAGTCATCAATTTTACATGTCCATCAGAATTATTCTGCTGTTGGGAAACTGGACGCGGATAAATTATCTCCATTATTTTTGGACGGTGACGTGACAGTGTCCGTGACGGATCTTTGAGTTTCTAAGAAGGGAAACATTATGAAACGTTCCTTTGCTTCTTGCAACATCATGTTCTTTCAGATAAGCTTAGAAAACATGACATGAGCACCCTTCCTCTCCAGACCCGTTACGTGGCAATGCCTCTCTCGTATGTCATCCAAACGTATGATGTGGTAGAGCTGAGAGTGTATGTATGTACACGATCAATGAATTCTCTCAAGTGTATCCGAGTCCACGATTATGAGAGTATTGCAACAGATCAAGTCCAAAGACAAAGCCTGAGCCTAAACACACCAAAGAAGAAAGTCAAGCCGCGGGGAATATGTACATGTATGTAACAACTCGGCTCTGGCCAAGGTACCCGGTAAGGTAACCAGGCCTTAAGAAAACTGCGACCAGGATAAGGAAAAGTAGGAACTTGGTAGTAAGAATCAGGTCTGATGGTTACGGTTGGGTAAGAAGACCGCTAAGAGCATCGAATTTCATCGATGCACAGATTGAGCAGGAAGCTTAAAGTTGATCAGATTGCGGTGAAGGTATCCCCTGGATTGAGACGGAGAAAGGAGGGAGAAAGTCTGCAATGAGCAGATTGCTGAAAGATGATGAGCAAAGAAAGGATGGCGAGTGATGGGATGGAGGATACCTTTTGGTGTCGTTCTGCTGGGCTGCGGTTCCATTCCAGTAGTGGTCCTGTATCAAGTGGGTCTTTTGTGTATGCCTTGCTGACGCTGTCATTTTACAAGCAGCTCTATTGATTTCTATCTTGATGTATTCACTCAGACAGATTCACAACGTACACATGAAGGAAAATGAACGGCTGGCATGAGCGGCCAGGGATGATCGAGAGATGAGGAAACGAATTCCTGTTTAACTTAGCGACCCACAGTATCCAAGTGAATCCCCAAGTATCCAACCACCAAGACCCAGTTAACTCCTTTCGACTCTTTAAAACCGACCGTGGGGTAGACACGATCTCAATTCAACTCAAGTCGTAGTACTTTGGTATCATATGGCCTACATTCCGGAAAGTCATTGATAGACTTGAAATTGCCAAGACGCTTCACGTATGCAATCGACTTGAAAAGCCGGAGGGTCTTTTCCCTGTTTGAAATCCTTGAGAAAAAAATCCTTTTTTGCATCAGGTCATACATTCCTGAATCTGAGGGTTCCAGCCTGTAAAGTACTTGAGTTTCAAGTTTGACGTTGGCACGTCAGGATAAACACAGCGTTTTATAAATTGCTCTCTTGGAACAAGTGCAGTGGCGAACAGTTGAACATGCCCCAGTCGCTTCGCTAATGGTGGACTCCATCCAGGTATTACATTACCGAAAAGCAGAGAAACGTTGTCTGAAAAATACTGATTTTTGCAGGGGGTCAGAATCCAGAATGTAAACCAGATGTGGGTGATGATTCCACTATGGGATTAATTACAAGAACAGAAGGAAAATCTACGACCGGAGAAAGCTTACGACTCCTATAATTTTAGCCCTTTGTTCCATTTGTTCCCCTTGTGTAAAGATTCTCATGGTTACATGATGACATGAACATGAACTTCATCTGCTTCCAAGCTCATAAAACGTCTTGAGCCATGTGACTTCGAATAAAAGTTGGCTGACTATAAGGCGCTTAAGCAAGTCTGCGTGATATTTTCTAGCCTTGTCTGAGCCTTTTTTGTATCTTTCAGTAAGCTAGACTTAGTGCTTGGAAAGATTATTGTCCGTACATTGGAACTATGGCAGACAGACGGGTTTGTGGAATAAACATGTCACAAATTGCGGATGACAGTTGTGCCACGTACGATCCCATGCACATTGCTACAGTTTCGATTAAAGGTCGCCCAGATCTCTTGCCCTGGTAACCTTTGGCGACATTTCGCGACAGAAGACAAGCTAAATTCCGTTAGTAAAGAGAAGCTGAATGCGATACAGAACGGATTGATCCAATAATTACGAAAATATAACGTTGCAGAAGGCCAGTGCATCGCTTCGCAGCTTCCAACGGCTGATAATCGATCAGTTCGGGAATGCATACAGAAGTGGGATGAGATCCAACCGTGGAAATGAGAATACAGGATATCATTAATCATTGGAGAAAAAACTTTCTCCTCCGACCGAAAGTGCCAAACGGTTAAGCCTTGCCACGACCTAGTAACAGTTGCATGCTGGTTTGGTGTGCAAAATTCATAGGACTAGTGTTCCTGCGGTCTAATCACATTTTCGATGCATACACAGTGCCTATTAAGTACGCTTGGTTTGTTGGCAACTGCTGTAGGCTAATTTTGGTAAAACCCCTTTGGCAATAACACACAGCTGGCTTAAAAACAAGGCGAAACTGCAATGAGACAACGCGTTTTTCCGATAAAACTTTCGCTAGAGCAAAAACACTCAATAACTGCAGATGTTATGGGCTGCAGTTTTGGGCTCATAAATGAACTGTGCAAGCAACAACTCAAGGAAAATCTGATGCTTTTATGGCCCATTTAGAAGGAGAAGCGCAAGCAAATGGAGTTCTCAATGCATTCAAGTTGTAACTGCAAATGAATGAACAATCCAAGCCGGTTGAACATACAAGATAAGGGAAAAAGAAGAGCTATAAAAAGCATTTGTTACAGCAAAGCTGCAAACAATTTTGTTGAGGGGAGACAGTGCTTTCAGAAACTGGTGTTTAGTAAGACCATTTACTTTATTATCTTTTAATGAGCTGAAGTGCCGTAGTATAGAAAAAAAATTGTCACCTCACTGCGATTGGCTAATAGACAATTAACACAGTGTGTTTACGAGACAGTTTTTAAAAAAAACAAATTGTGCAGTTGCCTTCTTAACCATAGTTCACAATGCCTTCCAAGCAACGATTATATAATATGAAACTGAAGGCCAATCTGAAGCAATCCATTCCCTTTTTATGGAATCAAACTCACATCGATTAATGTACACAGGGCCAAGGTAGCTTAAGGGTTTACAGTGAACTATCCTGGCTTCCCTTCGTATCATGAAGTGGTTGGGAAGAGAATAACCGAGCTTTTAATTTACAACTGTAAGCTATTGGTTTTATTATTTTCATTTTGACAAAACCACCAGCCTTTTAACACGGTCGAGACAAGGAGGGGATTCATCGGTTCGTCAACGCCGACGTCCCCAAGGTCAATGTTGGCAGCAAATGGAATTTTACTATAGCCGAAATTTACTGAGACCAGCTTAGCAAAATGCAGTGCAAGATAGAATGACGCTAGTTTTACCACATCAGCTACATCGAGATTCACAACAGACTCGTCATACACAAAGCTTAAGAAGAAACAGACATTCTCTCAGGGTCACTTGAACTTAAACCACCTCACATCCTCCGGACTGACCTCCTGCCTGTCAAACTATGCCCTTTTACATGAATTAGTCTCCCTCCCGGGATAAGCCAAAGGGAATGCTTGGCTTCACAGCTTTTATGACAAGCTCGAAGCTCGTGTTACCCAACAACCCAACACAATAGCCGTTGGCCCCTATGAATCATTTCCATTTCCGTCTCAGCTTTGTTTACCGTACAAACAAACAGCCCTCTTCCCTCATCAACAGTTTGCATAAGTCATTTGTTCCGCAAACCCACGTCACTTTGTCATTAGCCCGGAAAATCAAATCGGAAGCTAATAAACCAGCACTCATTACGCCTCAATTCGTCCATCTACTTTCACTGAGCTTACCGTCACCCATTACCTTGTGCTCTCTCTCCCTTTTAATTTCCATGAAGCTACAATTGATAATGCGTAACTCAGGACGAGTACAAGTGACTCCTGGCTCTAAACCAAGAAAATTAAAGAAAATTAAGCTTCGTTCCAGAATTCAAAACAGATGTAAACATAGTCTCAAATCATCAGTCAGGTCAGGAGTAGTGGGAGTCAGCAGCTTACGTACATGTAGACTGTGACGTGAGCATCCTAGAAATCTGGCGCTCGTCAGACGTTTTCAATTACTGATTGATCTTCATCATCGATAATAACGGAAGGAGGCATCATTACCAGAGCTGTTGCAATATTACTTTCCCCGATCTACCACGGCTCGGGAAAACATTCGCGGATCAATCTACTTCCCTTGCCTGCTAATTGCTCCAGCTTTCCGGCCGAGATGTTTAGACCAGCACGCTACTGCTCTCCGTTGTATTCAACAAATACCTTGCCTCCACGGCTTCCGATCTGTTCGGCAAATTGGAATGTTGTATTTTTCCCTCTCTACTGCATAAATAATAATGCTTCGACAATATGCAGAATTTTCTCCCTGGCCCCGTCTCAAGTCGTGCTTATTACCCTGTACGTGTCCTGACACTAGTTCCAACTCCGGCTGAAGAGCATGGGAACTTTTTTCCAGAAAGCTGATGATGAGCCAAAGCTGCTTAGCGATAGCTTTTGAAATAGTTTGTATTGAAAACTTAGAGAATGCGTCCCCATTGATTCTCTGTTCCTCGGGATTTTTACCCAAATCTATAAATGTACACAAACAGGATCGAAACATCTGTCTGGGAAAATTACGGCTGAAACTCAACGTTCCATTCCGTCCTCCCTGATCTGAATCACAGCAATGTATTTGCAAAACTTTCGAGAGCCAAAGCCGTACTTTACAATATTGCATACAGACACGGCGCTAGGTTTTGTACAACTTTTTTGTCATTTGAACAACGTGACTTGCACCATGAAATAAAGCCCAGGCTATATGGCGAGACGAAATGAATTCTGATGTAATACGGCTTTTCTGCCACTAATATTTCATGTTTCTCCCATAACTCAAGCTATCCTGTTCCTGTTTTTGTAAACAGGGTCTTCATCCAGCAATGGGCCATCGGTTGGACTCGAGATCCGCGTCGCGAAAGTACGACTACACGGACGTGATCCAACGCTCCCCTCGTTACGACCCGAAGGCGGATGAGATGGAAATGAAAGTGATTCGCATCGCGACGCGAATTTGCGAAACAATTGAAAAATGCGAGTTACGTACGGCGAATCAAATGAAATTGGACGCGAATCAGCTGGAATGGAAGAAAGTATCGCTGGTCCTGGATCGCTTTCTCTTCTGGCTCTTCCTTATCTGCACATGTATTTCATCCACCGTCATCCTCTTCTCTTCTCCGTACGGGCCTTCCTTTGATTTCTCCTAATGTGTTTCACTCCCTTTATCAGACTATTCCATGCTGCATACCATATAATCTTCGCAATCAGCTTCAGCTTTTCCGAAACATAATCTCTCAATGTTATATTCTCTACCCCTCACCCTCTGCTCTTTAACATGTTCTTCATGTCCGCCTTCCTTCCTTTCATTCCAACAGCCTTTTATGTAAAGAAAAGTCTTTGTGTCTCTGTGTCACTAACCCTGTGCTTGTCGTATGTGTACCATGTGTCATTTGTTTTCTTCACCTTTTTGCGTCTGTACCGTTATCTGTGCCTCTTCATTGTCTAAAGACTTGATCCCTTCACCCATTCACAGATTCAGACCTGGTGTAGATTCAATCCGATTCTCCATGACTGGAGGCAATCAAGGGACCGTTTCCATTAAAATTCCTACCGTTTCCGCTCTAATGCATGGAGAATTTCCATGTGCCCAATTACAGTACGTATGCCTGGTAGGGAGAACCGAACGGTGAAAGCCCTACCGTGGAGCTTCGGCCCCCTTTCCCTTTGTCTAACGTGAACTGTACTGTTTCGTGCCCTTGTCTCTCACCCCTGTCCCTTTGATCCTGTTGGTGTGAAGCCAGGCTGGAAAATATTCGTTTAGAACCGGAGAATTTCAAAAGCTTCATTTTCACCTCAACAAGTCTTTCCCCGTAATGCAATAAAAGCCACCCTCGCTTAAGATCAGGGCGCAAGCGGCTACATCGTGACATGCAATCAGCAGCATGTGCTCCAATCATTGAAATTCAAATCTAATTTAAAATCATTTCGACTTTGTCTTTTTTTCAGATACATGGACCCATTCACGTCTTAAGTGTACATTCATTTACATACCACCAACTCTGTGCTACAGTTCCAAAAAAACATGCCGCACTACTTCTCAAATTTCCCTCCGTATAGTCTTTGCATGCCGCCATTTTGAAAACGGGCAACATAACACCCGGGTCGCGCTACTTCCATCAGCTCAATCACAACACCTGAACCATCGTTTCAAAACTACTCATCCACAACAGTGTACAGTATTGCTGGTAACGACGCAGTAGAAAA
>VRMD01001888.1:0-15092 GCA_009872375.1 Sminthurides bifidus | reverse complement strand
CTTTCACAACGCACGTACAGACGACAGCTAGCACCCAGGCATTTATTTCTAATTGTACGATAAATCTTGAACTTCTCAACAATACTCACCGGTAATTAACGCCTCGATCTATTAAAATGTAACGCAATTCGTAATTGATCATGCGGTTTTGGAAAAATGTAAGTCGAAATGTAGAAAATTGCCGGGAGATTATGGTTAAGTTACATTTACGGGTCTAGATGGCGCTAGATGTACTGATAGCGATACAGTTTCTAAGCCAAAACTTTGTGGAAGGCAATGAATTTTGCGTTTTTTTGTTTCGTACCTTAATTACACCCGAGTGACCCAAGTACCAGTTAACATTTCACCATATTACCATTACGTGTTATTTCTAATATTTTCACTAGTCTTGAAGCGTGGGCTAAAATCTAAAATCATTCAACACAGACGTGTTCTATTGATATTAGATTTTATTGCTCTCGTTTACGTACAAAATGACATTTGCCTATAACATTAAATGTAGCGACAATGAAAACTACACTGCAAACTGCAACTTCAATTACCCAACTATAAACGTTTGTTTCAGTTCTTTCAAGGCATCATTGCTTCAGCAGCCTCTGTTCGACTTTTCTGATGAGTAGAAGTTTCGGGTTTCCCAGACGTTCTTGTATCTTGTCCAAAGGGATCAAATTCTCCAGCAGACCCAGGCTCTCTATCCCGTTCGGTAGCTGGAAAAATCAGCACACGCATCTTTTAAATCTTTTAACGACGCTCATCCCTCTCTAAAACGATTACGTGCTCGTTCTCGACTCCCATTGCACCCTCATGCATGAATTAGCTAATCGGCTCTTAACCCTTCCATCGCCAGCTCTTAAAGCACAAAACTCTGCTTTTGCATGCTAGCTCTAATTTGAACGACCTCTTGAGCCTCTTCCCATGGCCCCCGTATAATAAAATCCACTTACGGAATCCGTCTCCAAAATCCGAGTCGATATCGTTGCCGCCTAATTGGCGAATTTTGGATTTTAATGATGGCAGAGTTTTTTCCTTCTTGCCACTTCTTCGTCTTTCTTCATCCTCGTAGCTATCGCTGTCCTCGTAAGTATCGCTGTCATCATCATCATCGTTGTCTTCATCACTCTCGTCTGATAGCTGGTCCAGGGAATTGTACTCGAAGGACTCGTCACTGTCGGATTGCTCGCCCTGTTCCGCATTACTGTTGTTACCACCTTCTTGCTCCTTTTCCTTGGACGCTTCCTTTGATACATTCTCGTCGCTTTCCTCGCTCTCGTCTTCATCACTTTCTCCTTCATCTTCATCGCTCTCTTCAGAATTTTCAGCCGGTTTACTAGTTGATCCTGACGCGGTCGTAGTTCCAGCGTTCCCCCCACCGCCCTCCTCCTCATTGGGAATTGGTTTGGGAGCATCTGTAGCGGGACGGGGAGGACTTGGATTTGAATCTCCTGAGCCAGGTTGAGCAGCTGAATCATTTGGGCCTGCTGGAGCTGATTCATCCTCCTCTGGATTATTATGTGGCAAAGGTGAATTTCCTCCAGATATTGATGGCTGCGAAGTGGGTGAATTATTTTCCACCTCAGAGCCCGCGTTTTCGTCGGCTTTGCTCATGCCTGGTGGCATCGGTAGGCAAGATGTGATTGCGCCCTTCAAAATCAAAATTTCAAATATGCGTGCATGCCTCTTGAATGAAAAAAATGAAATCACTCCCATTTTATCATAAACATAAAAGGCTTGGCCACCCATGTCCTTTTCTTTCCATTTTTCACCGGCTCAAGCCCAAACCACTCGAGGAAATTCCTCACAGGGACGCACTCCGCCTCGTACTTTTGTCGCTCCTTCTTTCTTCTCCACTTTCACTCCACGCATAATAAACTCAAAGAGTTGAAGTACACACGGACTTGGAAAATTCAAGGAATACAAAAAAAACTTTCTTAGCTTACCAGGCATAGGAGCACAAATACCAGTTTAAGATCCAGCCCAGGTGTGGCAGAAGTCATGATGCTATATTTGAAAGTGAAAAGTGTGTCAGGAACAAGTTATGCTGTCAGTCGATATGTTCACAGCCTTTCAAGTTCCTATTACAGGTAAATCCTTGCTTGAGCTGCGATGACGTTGTATTTAACTTTGGGATACTGCGCTGCAGTATCTCTCTTTCTCTCTCCGTGGTGCAAATGATTGAGAAGTCGGGCAATTTATACGATATACGGCTGAAGTTGTTGACAGCTTGCTCCAGATATGTCCAAAAAAAGAAGGAACAACAGTTGAAAAACATGGATTCATAATGGAATCCAATCATCATAAACCTGATCTTTCCGCAAAACAGTGATTCATGACTATATGCTCCAGCTTTTGCACGCACTTGAGTCGCATATCAGTCAAGGTCAATTCGCACTTGGATTGCAGTGCAAACAGGAAGGATGGAAACAGATACGGAATGAATACGGAACAGCTTCAAACCTCAAGAAGAATGTCAGTTGTCAGCTTGACGAACCGTTCAAGTATTACAACGCAGCCAGTATTGTAATGACAACGGGTTTCAACGTTTTATTGGGCTCTTCACTAAAATACTATGCTTGAATACGATTGGATGCTAACCTGAAGCTGTGGTTTAAGCCCGTGGCGAATGAAGAGCATCTTAAAGGAAAAGGAAGCACCTGAGATTAGCATTTGCAATCTGGTTTTTTCATTCTGACAACTTGGAGTGATAGTTCTAATGACCCTGACTCAGTTCTGAGTGCTTTTGTAGATTCTATGATTTCACACGCATTAGTTATACGTTTTACTACAGTTCAGCGATATTGATTTTGTAGATCGTGTTCAAGATGCAAACAAGCCATTTCGGCCACTTGATCATGAAGTTGTAAGGTACTTATCACGTGCTCATGGCCTCATGGCCTTCATTAAATGTCAAAAGTCTGCAAAGAATTGTGTATGCAATTTTGATATTGATGCATCTTGAATTTGTGTTTGTACAGAGAGCATAACATAACGGTGCGAGCCAAAACTGTTTCTAGTAAAACACAGGTCACCAGCTGCCACATTTGGCAATGGTTCAAAGATTTAAAGCAGCCATGACTCCAGTTCGAAGAATCAAAACTAGGTTACTTCTTGATACTCAATACGTGGTCTTNGTTACTTCTTGATACTCAATACGTGGTCTTGACACAATCCGTGAGTCGATTCACACACCAGGTTTCAAGATCACGTAATAATTTCGAGTTCTTCAGAGCTTCCTCTTTCCATCCCTGGTGAATAATGCAGCTGATTACTCCGTTCATCTTTAGTCTTTCCTTCTGCCTGCGTGCACGGCCATACGTTTCAGATCTCAAGTCAAGGATGCATTTCATAATGCAATGTGTCGCCTCCACCATTGGCTGAAGCAGGCCAGATGTTTTCCCAGCTTGTACATGTTCTGTTTTCTATTCCATCAGCAGAGCATCAAAGCATGTAACTGTACTACATTGCATATAAGGGTATCCTCACTCCCACATCATTCATGTTGCTACAGCAACTAAACTACACTCGTGTTCGTGTACCTCAGGTGCATGAATAAATTACGTCGGACAAAAAAGCAATTCGAAGAGCCATTACACGCATTGTACAGCCTTTAGGATTTGTACACTTGCTCATTTCATGCTTGCTTAGTGTAAGTAAGGATGTCTTTTAGCAGTATCGCTTTCATCTCAGGGGCTGGACGCTGCTACCGGTGTAATCTACTGATGGTTCACACGAGTAATGGCCCGGGCTCGGTAAAAGTTCCGTGTCACGTAACCGATTAGATCGAGAGACTTGAGCTAATGTTGACTTGACTTGAATTTCCGAGATGGTTACTCTTACCTAGAGTGTTACCGGGAGTGAAATCCCCTTAAGCGTTTGATTCTCTTTCCTGTTTCCTAGGGCTAAATGCCGTTCTTGGAAGTCACACTCGGTTTGGATTCCTCCCTTCCTTACTATACCAAGGCAGATTTTACTTCCACCAGCACGAAAGACACAGGTTCTCAATCCGCTTTACGATACTTCTAATGCTGCACACCTTCAAAGGCAGCTGTTCCACGGCCCTTGCCTACAATTCCAAGTTTTCATTGAGGGCACAGGGACCGAGAGCTTAGGGCTAGAAATCTAAGCTCGCTCACTCCACCAACCGGATGCACCAGTTGAGACTGACTATAGCCGAAAGACTAATCAGCGAATTCAAAGAAAGCACGAGTTTCCGAGCTCAGAGCGGTAGAATTAGAAGAGAGAGCGGTTCTCTCACCCGGTTTCGTTACCGCAAGACAAGACCTGGATTTGTCATCTGCAAGGTTGATTTATTTACCGATTGAAATGTCATGAGACGACTACAGCTCCTATAATAATCTAAAGCTGGAAGCGGAGGTGGCAGAAGAGAAAGCAAAATACAAAGTTTGAGCTTTCGGAATATTGGATTTGGTTCCCGTTCCCAGCTTATTTGTGTGCAATCTCACCGCAATGGATTATCAGCCCAGATGTTCGGTACCGAAGGCTCAGTCAGCTCAGTGACTTTCACTCCGTGGTAGATCCCAAGTCTTGAACTTAAGCGATCGTAGGGATTCAGAACACATTTTAGCTATTTAACAGAACAAGTGACTTAGTTACAAGTTTGACGTGCGGTAAATTCAAGTGAATTCACAGGTTGAGAACTGAGGGAAATGGTCCTGCCTCAAGCTTCCAAGCCGCGCATCTATATAGACTGAAGCACTATTTCTTGCACTTCAGCCTTGGAAGTTATATTTAAAACTTTCCAGTTTCAATTGAACTGCTCTTCAGAAATTGTAAAAACTTTAATAATTTCACGACAAGCATTCATTCCCGTGACATTTGCTACGGGACTACAATGGCTTTGCAGGTGAAAGCAGTGAAAGCTGTGTGCAGCTTGAGCTGCTTTCTCCGCCCTGCTGGTGAATCTTTGCAGAGCTGAGGTGGTGAACAAAGCTCCCGTCTGCTTTCACCCCTTCGTTCATGCTTGGTCCGCGCCAACCAGTGTGCGAAGAAGCAACAGCCAGAGTCGTTTCCTTCGGCTAGAACGTTCGAAGATTTATTCAACATGCTCAGTCTCAGTCCAAGCGCTGGTCTGCTCAGATCCTGCTCCGCAAACCTTAGGCGTAGTGAAAGCGGGGAGAAAGTTGTGACACAGTGTTGTAGGTGACGTATAGTAGGTGAGCGGGGGTTTGTTAATTTTTTTTAATCTTTTCAATGTGGGCTTGGGTTGCAATTCATGCATACGTGGTTTGAAGTACTCCAGTTTTAATTCTATAATTAAATCTGGTTTGCAAAAAACTCTGAAGCCAGCTGTACTGTTGTGAGTGCTAGAAACCCTGTGCAGTTAGAAGAGCAAATAACATTTTATTGGACACAATGTAAGTTTTCTCGGTGAAATCCACAACGGTGTTGTACAACAAGGGAATTTCCTTGTAGTTACCTTGAAACACGCGAGCGAACGGTAATTTGCATGAGGGGCTCGTGCAGTGTTTCATTAGAACACGCTAATTTATCATGTTCGCGAAAAAAATTGCAATATTTGCATTTTTTCTCTCTAGGTTCATTCAATTTTCTATTTCTGCAGCCTAGCTCCTTTGCATGACCGCTGTTGTCAGCTCTGGAAAGGGGACTTGGAACAGGTTTTCAAACAGGAGCAGCAGTAATTGGAAACAAAAATGTCAAATGCCATCACGGTTTTATTATGGCACACGGAATACGATCTCTAGCTAATACATAGCTGCAATGTAGAAATTGGGATAGCCCTAGTGTGGCAAAAATGTGAATTTGCACATACACGATAGATTCTTTCCGGCTCTAATATTCTAGTCACCTGCAATTCCAATTGAACAGGTAAAGGTAATCTCCAAGGAAGATGGTCTAGACCCAGGTTATCGTCGTTTCCCTCGGTAGAAAAAGAAATTTGGACTTTAATCTGATTAATCATGGTCTTGTACCCTGGAAAATTTATAAAACAAGTCTTAAAACTATACCCCAGCACGCGAGAACTGCCAGGCGAGGAGCTTAAGTTAAGTTTCGTCGCGGTTGATAAAAAATAGCACATGTCCCTACTCAGGACTGAGCTCATGGCACTGAGCATAAAAAGACGTTCAGGTGTGGAATAAAACAGAAGCTGTGCTAAGCCACCCATTAATTTGTGTCAGGATAAGAAAGTGTATATGTGTGCCAGATATTCATGTTTGTCACGGAGCTAAAGCCACTAGCGAATGAAAGCGCAGCGGACGGACCACGCTCCATTCACCTCCCGCCCAAGTTGGTCATTTAAGTTGGTAGAAGAAGAGTCGTTATTTCCAGTTGCATCACTTTCTGTAATTTTACACGTAACTTTTACCCGAGCTCACTGGGAGAGACAGGAGGCGAACATGCGATCATGCAACTGGTTACTTTACAGTCTTGATGTTTAGAGAGAATTGTAATTTGATTTCGCAATCAATACACTTCTACTTGATTGACTGAGCAATTAATAGTGAATTTCTCTCAGCGTGTCCCGAATCGACAAATGCTTAAGCGTCCTCGAAATCCAAGTGCCTCCGCTTCCTTCTAAACACGCTGCATTCTTCGACCGTAGTTCCCTAATAGTTATTGGGGGTCATAAAGAACCTAATTCCACGTTCTGTGACTACGCCACTGCCGTCTGATAGCTTGGCGGGACTGGGAGACGCCATTGGTGAAATCGCCACATACATACAGAGGGTAGAGCAACAGTTGATCCTTTCTCCTCTTGGTGAAAGTAGGAGAAATCACACACCTGAAGCCAAGAGACAATGCTGTGTTCCACTTCGCAAAACGTGGTCACGTGCTTCTGAGCTTTTAGATTACCAATATAATTGCGGAGGAGTCTGTGTTTTTCTTGGAGAGGAATCCTGCGGATTTTCTCACCCCCGTATCGGTGGGACCAGCGAGGGGGCAGCTATGAGGGGGAGGAATGTGGGCATTTCCACCTTGGAGAACTAGTGGATGATTTTTAAGGTCACATTCCACACCTGGAAGACATGTGTTGCAAGAGTTGTTTCGCCAGTTGCAGAGGTGTGATACGGTTGGGTGGGTCGAGCCTGAGCCTCCTTTGTGGTGAAATAATACATGTTGTTTGTGTTCTGAATCGTTTACCGATTTTGCAATCTTAATTGATTCACAAACGAAGCCAAGTCTGGTAGAAAGATAAGGCGGGAAGTGTGGACGCGACCAGAATGAAATTATAGATACGGGCCACCAGCCTGGGGGAAATCACCACATGGAGCGAGATACCAAGGTAGGAGGATGTGGAAGGAAAGAGGAAAAATAAACCAGGGTACGGGGTGGAGAAAGCCGTGGAGAGCAACACAGAAAGAGAAAGCGAGTCCCCCGAGTGTTCACGTACTTGGACCATTGTCTACCGGTTTATTTGGTTTCATGGGCATGTTGTCGCCGTGATAGTTTCGGCGGGGAATACAGTTCCCATCTTGCAAGACTGTAATAGTCTGAAATTGATGAACAGATCGTCCAGAACTGATAGCAAATCTCAATTGGAATAGTTGCCACGATACGAGGACAAGTGCTCGGAAACCGCAGGTTGTGGTCCGTAAAACTTTTATCTGACAGTGTCAGATTTCACGTCTCTCTTCCACACTCCATAGCTTCTGTTCCGTACAACTGCCGAAACTTTGACTTTCTCCATACACACCGTGGTGTAAAACACTGGCTGCAGTTGCAGCCGCGGTGGCAGAAAAAGAGTGCCTGTTGGATGGATTCCAGACCGTCGGTGATCAATGCATTATGACGGCTGGTAAAGCGGTTTATGTTGCGGCTATAAGGGCTCACGTACCATTGCCTTTCGGATGGGTGATGGTTGATTGGATTCAGGAAGGGATGAAAAGTGGCAGTGACAGGCGACAGGCTTTGTCTGTACCGAGTACTGAAACCATTTAGCATGCATTTGGTCTCGTGACGCCCGTGCCTATGAGTTTACTCCATTAGCATTAGTGGGTAGTCTGTGGTGTGGTCCCTGGTCCGTAAACTAGAAGTGATGAGTTCACCTTGAATCCGCACATGTGAAGTGAATATAGAAGCAGGAGTGCATTTCACTTCCACTGCCACCTTTCTTTTCGCCACATCCCCGAGTTTCTGTTCCAACTGGTTTGAATTAGTTTGCCTAATGCGCTTACGTCTCGGGTGTCTGCGTTTTAATTTCTATCTTCTGATAGATAGGATCAGTGCTAAGTCTTATAAGCTTTATCTGGCGCAATCCTCTTGTTTGCTCACACAGTTTCGCTAGCATTTTCAACTTGAGCTGGCCGGCTAAAAAGATTGGATCGCTCCTCGTCAGAGGGGAGTTTGTCCCTACTTGGGTTGTTGGAAGGTGGGAGAAATTTTATGCTTTTCGGGAAGCACTCAATCTGTATCACGTTTCCTTGCATCACATTTCATCTTGGAACAATGGTGACTGAGTACGAGAGGCTTCGTTTGCACAAAACCTAATTGCTGCCGGAACGGAATTGCAAGGTAAAGCATACCTGTCTCGGCCATATTATTCATCGGGAGGGTTTCCACGGCAACGCAACGGAGACAAAGGAAAGGCACACAATGGAGAAAGACAAAGGCATATTATGTCAGCGAAAGGGCACATGTAATATCAATATGTGCTGTCAAATTAAAATAGTGAAACTGCCAGATATAGAAACGGTGACGGCGGGAAGTGGGAGTCGCATTTATCATTTAGAGACCTGAATCACTAGAGCCTCGAGCTAAACGCAGGCTTTTGCTTTCTTACCTCGCTCAGGGAGGTGGCTGAGCTTTGAGCATGTCATATTTCACCTTTCCAAAAGAGAAAGTTTGCCAACTTTCCGGCATCGCATTCGCATTGTACAATATTAACAGCCACTGAACCTGGGCATTGATTCAATTTGAATTTTAAATCAGGATTGGATTCTCCCTCGCTCTCACATTATTATACTGAATGCAATAAAATTGATACTTGTTCTTATGGAAATGGACTACGATTATAATTCCATCTGATACATTTCTATTTACGTTTCAGTTACGTTACGGGAGCTTGCCGGTTTCGTCCTCGTCGTTCTCGGTGCTGCGCCTTACAATTTCCCGACTTTTGATCCCGAACTGAAATGCTTGAATTTTGATTCCAAACTGAAACTGTTGCCGTTGCCATGGTGATTAATTCGTGTGTGAGATCATAGACAGTGAGCATCTATTGGATGAAGAGTTGTGTTGAAACAAGATTTATGGCAAATAAAGTGGTACGCGAACCTGCCGCCGTGGATACTTTTCTTCTAGTTTCAGTTGAATTGAAGGTGGAGTATCGATATGTGCACAAATTCCGTTTACTTAAGGGTGGAATGTTTCCGCCTTGAAACTTGAGAAATTCCTATGATATGAGTTTTTGTTTGCCGGTGCAATCACAACTGTGCCCAAGTCCTGCAAAGAACTTGAAACCGGAAAGAAACTTGTTCAAGAACTAGTAAAAGGTACCAGACGGTCTATCAGCTCTGAGTTTGCAACACTGTAGAATAGAAGCGTGAGTAAACTCAGTATTGGATCGGAAGTGAAAAGTGCAAAGTGCCCAAACATCGAACAAATCCTTTGTTGACATTCAAGCTCGCCATCACAGTGTACAGTACCGTTCAGAATTCTATATTGACATGGGATTTTCCCCGATCGAATGTTTAGATTGCCACTGGTGCTAGTTAATGTACTTGTTAACGTTTTGCTTGATAGAGAAATGGTGCTGAGCTTCTGAAACTAATTCTTCAATTCATCATCCACTGGCATGGAAGTGTGGTGTTGAATAATATTTTTGCGGGAACAAGTTTCAAAAATATTTTAAAGCAAACATTAGTATAGATAATTAGCTTGACTACAATCACTTTCATGACCAGTGAGGCTTTGCTTCGAAGTATTTTCGAAAAACGGTGACTGCCTTAAACTACTGCTCTGGTAAGTAAACTTTTTCACTTGAATAAAATTCACAGGCTCCAAACTTTTAACCAACAGCCTCTTGCACAAGGGAATGTGCTTCACATTTATGAAAATGTAGGATAAAATTGATAAAAAGGTGTTGTCGAAATCATCGTCATGAGTACGTTCAAACTTCGAGTCGAGACTCAAGATTTAACCGAAGTGAGACTAATGAACTCCGTTTCACAAAAGCAGGAAAAAAAGCTCAAAAGAGCATTAGAGCATTAAGTGTGAAAACCCGGTAGAAGGAGACGTGAGAAGAGTTGTTCCGCTGCCATGATGACAAAACATGTGGGTGTGCATTTATGTGCGTTAAAGTGTGAGATTTTTTGTGCAAATGAAAGGGAGTAAAGTTGGTGAAAGTTTGAAGGAGTAGTGGAAAGTTTCCATGGACCATTCGGAACTGCTCATGACTATCATCATGGAACATTTCTCACCAACTTGTTTATGCCATCTTTATCGGAGTCCCAAAGCTTTGTAATGCTCATTTACAAGCGGCTTCCTCCCAAGTCTCTGCTCAGAGAAGCCTCCTCAACCCTGTTTATCGAGTCGGGTACATCTGTTTTTCGGAAGTGCTTAAGATAATACCCTTGGAAACGAAGCGACCGAGTAAAGTGATCTCGTATCCAATGCTCAGATCCGGTCCCCCCATCTGGACTAATCTCATTGAGGCGTTGGTGTACATTCCGGGAACACTGGGTGTTGCACCAGAGTTCTTGTTGGCAAGAAGCTGAGAAACAGGCTGGAGAAAGTAGAGAAACCAGAGATAGACCCAAAAGGCCCAAACCACATCAATGAGCAATAGAATTCTGCTAAAGAGCAAAGTAGAACGATGAGTGGTTCCGGTGAAAGGAGCGAAATTGTACTGCAACTCCTTCCCTGAAGCTTAACAAACTGCAAGCCTTTCCTCCACTTCCTGTTCATCATGTGCTCATTCTTATTCCTGATGATGCTCTTGGAACATGACACTGATTGCGTGGGAATTCCGACATTTGATGGCACGCGAATAATACACTTGGCTAAATCTTTACAATGTGTACACAGGTCCGTATTTCTCTCTTCCATACCATTACTCAAACGATCAACTTCATGAGGGAGTGTTCAAATGGTGAGAACACATGAGAAAAACCAGGGCTGCTAATGATTCTTGTACGAGTTTTACCGCACCGAACCTGGTCAAATAAAAACCAGGTTTTCGTAATTGCTCCAGCTTGTTACTGACAACGGCAACGGATGTGATTCCCACTATGCTACTTCATTTTCGCACAAGATGTTAAGAACAAAAGCGGCTGCGAGAAAGAATCACATGTGTTGAAAAATCATTCGTATTAATTGAGATGAAGAAATTTCTGGTAAAGGAAGGAGGTTGGCAGGAGCATTTCTCACAAAGGCTTTCATAATTGCAGCACCCGTGCAAAATAGTGAAAAGAGATGATGGAAAAGAGGGAAGATAGCAAGGCTTCGCGTACTTGAAAGAGTTTGGTGTCATGTATGTACGTATGTAGCCTCTGGTGCTGGTGATAATGACGGTGATAAGGTGGAAGTAATTTTGTAATGTATTGCATTCATTAGTTTTCAAGTACATGTATGGAAATTAAGTGTCGGAGAGCAACCTGTTGGCTTGTGCGTAATAGGTATTGAAAAGCTTTCCACTTCGATGGTGCCTAGCAAACAGGTCGTATTCCCATTAAGACGGATGTAATTTATGCATCTGAGTCGTTCGTCCATGAAATTACATGTAACCCTTGTGACATATGTTAAAGCTGCTGTGACTGTATCACCAAAGGGGGGGGGGGTCCTGTTACCCTTGCCCTTGCTTCCAGGATCCAACACGGAGTTTCCTGTTATCATTCCACCAACATGCATGGCATGAATGATTTGGTGTTTTTGGAATCTTGAAGAAATAAGTTTCAAATTGCGTGCTCTTCGTCCCGTTATCTTGTTTTTCAAACGGTTCCAGGTCCAGGGAAAGAGTTTATTTTCCATGATATCACTCTCCTGGAATGGTATAAAATGGATGGAGTTTACTGCAAAGAGAGTCTTATAGATCTGCACCTTCAACTAAAAGACATAAGTGAAAATTGCCGTCAAAATGAAGCTGATTTTCCTGATATTCTTGGTCCAGGCATTAGTGCTTTTGAGTACTGCGGTAAGTTTCTTTTATTACTTTGATTTTGAGTTAAAAGATTTTTGGAACTTTTTGAATGGACGAAATCAGTTCAAGTAGTACTGCAGTTGAACAATTACGGTCTGTGGTGACACTCTGTAACGTTTTGTATGAATGATGGCAGTAAGCTGGAAAAGTCCCCAACTTCACCTAATATTGGTGGTGGAGAAACGGCACGAGGTGGGATTGCCACGGTGAACTATGCGGGCAACTTGAACCGGGAGCCACGTCAAAGAAAGATCACAAACCTATCGCCTTTTAAAACGAGAGGGCCAGGTTAACAACTGTGGAGTCCATCATGAAAGTAGTTAAAAGTTTTCACAGATTGTCAAGGTTCGTCCCACGGTGAAAGCTATGGGGGACAGTAAATCTGAAAATTATTGTCAAGGTGTGTGTTTCATGCCGATTAGTGCAATAAAGAGTCGACTAGTTGTTTTTGCCGAAGTGAACGGCTTGAAACCAGTTGTTTTCAGAATTCCCGGAAAGTGCTAAAAGGATTGAGGGTGCAATCTTTGCAAAGTCTTAAGACAAAGCCACGCAGGTCCCATCCACATCTGGGGTATCCAGCTGGATAAGGGCGGATGAACTGAGATTCGTCCTGGATATGGCGAAAAGTCCCTGACGACGGAAGTTCGCGATCAAGTGGCACCATATGCATGTAGATCGATACACGGACACAAGAGGCTGGAATGCATACGGCACAGTCCTCGATCCGGGAGAACAAGAGTCTTAGTAATGTGATTCAGTCCGGAGTGTACATAGAAGAAAAACGTAATTATGTTTCGGAAATAGAAACTTGGGCACAGGAAGGAGGGAAATCAAATGTGGGTTAAATAGATTTTCCGAGCTGATTCTACTGTTTCTGCTCAACCACTTTTTCCGAAGCGAGCATTTCCTGCGATGAGAGCTTGCATCCAGCAGTCCTTAGCTTCGTTAATTGGGATTCGTGGCAGTTCTTGGGAAATAGACGAAGGCGAGGGAAATCCTGTTGATTTGCTGAGAGCAGCTGATTGATTTTTAGTGCTATGAGATTTTTATAGGCTGTTTACTAGTAATTTAAAGGTCCATAATTATGTCAGGAGATACGGATGCCCCAGGTGTTGTGCTCCTTCCACACCTGCAATTAAGCTACGTGATCCGACAATATGACCCTATTTGTAAATACCCGGGTTTCTTCCTTCATCACAACGGTCACAAGGGAAATAAAGAGGCTTTGAGAGAATTGAAAGCAACTTGGACAGACCTATTCCCACAGGTGTGACCTGGTCCCTGGTCGCGTTGGGTTCAACTTCTTCGATGGTCATCGTCACTAGATAATTACAAACAATATGGCGGCGTCTTCCTCACTTTAAAAGTCTGCAGTGTGCAAACGATTCGGAATATTCAAAAACGATTTGCACATTGTTTATCTTAACAATGAGTCGGATGTTCGGTCGAAAATATTTAAATCGAGCATTTTTTTGGAATTTACCATGGCCTTGTGACAACAACAAAGTCTGACCAATTCATCGCGTTGAAATTTTAGCAGGCTTTTTTTTAATATTTCATATCGGTTAGCGCGGCGATACGGTGAGTTAAATCTCAGCACATGCGAAGACAACGCCTGCCTCTCTCCATTTTCAGAAGATTTGCCATAGGAGCAGGAATGCCAATTATGACGAAACCCTCTTTCAAATCGATGCTTACCAAAGAAAAGAACGAAGGAAGGATCTTTGAAAGCCACGAGCTTCCCTATGAAAAGGCCTATATCTTTATTTCTAGCTTTATTTTACGATCAATGAATACCGGGATTGCGGTATGGATTTATAGCTCTGGTTCCAATCAGATCCTTGGGGAATGATATCCTTTCTTGTTATCGTCCTGCAACTAATGATGACAAGCATATGACTAGGAAAACATTCCCTTGCTCTTTGTAATCATAACAGTTTCACCTCCAATGCCTGTCGAATGTCAGCGAACTCATTTGGAGCGGAACAGCTGCAAACGTGTACACTATACTTTTCATCATGTTTGTGCAGGTTGTTTAGCACGGCTCACAAACTGACTGGTTATTAATGAAGAGGCACTTGTAGCACGTGGCATATCACTTGATACAATTAGGCGGAGAGAGAAACCCAGGAAGGAACGAAGAGAAAGAGGAGAAAGACTATTTAATTTTTTAATTAAACAAAATCCCAAAGTTGAGCGGTCGTCAGAAAGTTTACTCACCTCCCTTGTTTACTGAGTCGTAAATCAGCGAGATGGCAAACTCACCTGCTTCACTTCCACTAAATGGAGCAACAGGGCTTTAGCTTGTAATCCTAGCCGTCCCTGGTTTTCACATTCTGCCGGAATATTTTAAAGCAAGAATGCATTCTTACAACTTTGAGCAGCGTCTTCATATGGACTGAAACTACTGCCAGTTTTCCTACTGTTATTGCTGCAATTTGATATTTGGACTTTCAAGAACCATTTGTCGTGGAGTTCCGTTGCGTGGGCGTGCAGCACAAGTTGTTGGGAATCAGACACGAAAATACCGCACTACTCCAGTACAACAAAGTTTGACACGAAGAATCATCAACCTACCACGCATATTGAACACTTTATTGACTTGAAACAAAGCCTGAGTGTGCCATAGAGACGGAAACAAAAGTTGCAGAACGACATAACTAATCCCATTAAGGGTGCGTAAATGCAAATTGAGGGGTTCCAGATGTAAGTGTATTTGCATTTGCATACAAGAACGATACTCCTCTCATGCCCTCTTCCAGTTCAAGTTGCAAGGAACAATTAAGAAAGTTAGAGAGCTTGCTTGCTCCTGCTCACGCCGCCGCTCCTCGGAGTGACGACAGCGTGCGGTGAAAGCAAGGGTGAAAGCGCTCGAGATTTGCATACGGTCTGTTCAGTACACAGCTCCAGCCCCCTACTTAACTTTCTCCCACCCCGCGTCTTACGACGACCATTTCCGCATTACAATGGGTGAATT